>OZ026613.1:108258179-108425679 GCA_964020975.1 Hermodice carunculata
TCTCTCTCTCTCTCTCTCTCTCTCTCTCTCTCTCTCTCATACTGGGTTTAACTAAGGATGCATAAGTGGAAGGCAAGCACCAAGCTTTGTATGTTGTAAGTACATGATATATTTCTCGAAAAAATCTGAAGTCCAGTAAAAAAAAAGAAAAAGAAAAACACCATTATAGATGTCCATTGCTCAAAGTCTGTACATTTCATTCAAGTTATTGATAGAAGATAAAACATAATTTTGACAAACTGTGTGTGTGTAGTGTATGCAAGGATATATTTACACAAAACCACACTACACACACACTGCCCACTGCACATACACACACTACCCACTACACACATTGCCCACTACACATACACACACTGCCCACTACACATACACACATACTGCCCACTACACACACATACAGACTGTCCACTACACATACACACATTGCCCACTCCACATACACACACACTGCCCACTCCACATACACACACTGCCCACTGCACATACACACACTACCCACTACACACTACACACATTGCCCACTACACATACACACACTGCCCACTACACATACACATACAGCCCACTACACACACATACAGACTGTCCACTACACATACACACACTGAGCTAGCACTGGGAATCATAAATAGGCATTTTGGCTAAAATGAACAAAACATTTCAACCAAACTCATATTTCTTTTGCCAAATTCCAAAATTTTTCCATAACTTTTCTGGTGTTATATAATGAAATATACCTTCTTCAATCAAAGTGAAGAAATTTTTTTTAGGCAATTTGGTGATAAGATGGAAGCTAAGTCCCATTTCTGTTTGCCTGTGGCTAATAGACTTACATGAGCCAACAGATACAGACACACACAAAAGGGTACACAAAGAGAACACTGTATCTCCAGCACATGACGATCTGGCCTTTAATTCTGATCAATTTTTCCATTGTCTTGTTCAAATTGACTTGCAACACACTCACACACATACGCTTTATGTAGGTAACACATATTAGAGGATTCCTGGCACCCTCCCTGCCTCCTCAATCTTCAAGTACTGCTGGTGCAGTTTTTTCATTGTCTGTGTGTACATCTAGTTCTGTAATATCTGTATAAATATATCTGTGCATGGACTACAGACACAGGGTTGGTAAAAAATAAGTTTACTTAATATTATAAATTGCTTTAATTTCACTGTACTCTTATTTTTGCTGATGGTACAAAACCGTGAAAATAAAAACACAGTGATATAGTATTGTAACATTGTTTGAAAAGGAATTATTGAAATTAAAACAGTTTACTGCAGTGAAATGTCAAAACTACAAAAACTGTGAAAATTTGTACACGCAAAAATAAAACGATTTTCAGTATTGATAATTTCATGATTTATCTCATCATCTTCTATAAATGCATACACAGTAAAGCTGTCTGATTGGGCTCCTCTGCTAAGTGGGCACTGTTGCCCGGCCTAGTTCCCTTTACTTCCCATGTTAATGGGAACTGCGCTAAGTGGGCACCTGTCTTATGCGGGCACTTTTGCCCGGTCCCAAGGGCGCCCACTTAACACAGGTTTTACTGTATCACACACATATATTGAAAAAATTTTTGCGAGTCAAACATTAGAAACTCTTTCGGTGGTGCATGCATGAACAATTTACTCACCCCGATGTAGTCAATGTCCAAGTTGTAATATTTCTTGGCACCTGTAATCCAACTGATTGTATAATTGGCAGTGATGTTGGGGTTGACATATGGGTTGGTGGTGTTATAGTTGGAGATCCAGCCTGGAAATGCCCATGGTAAGCCATACAGTTTAATCTGAGGGTTCCTCTGCAAGCACAAAACACAGTCTTAGAACTGATCACAAAGAGATGCTGCCACTGTTCTCTGAAATAAACCTCCAGATCTCATCACAATCAAGTCCTTCCACATACATTACATATATGCCAAGTACATTACATGTACATATGTAACAGGGTGATTTTGTTATCATGGACATTTTTGTTGGAAATAATTTTGAATTTTACCTTGTCATTTTTTTTTTTTTTTTACTTAGTTCACCAATCAGTCACCATTCATAGCTTCTTTGCAAGACTCCAGGAGTTCATGCCAGCTGTCATGCATATACATACTGTGGTATACAACATTGTGCTGTAGCCTCTCACCTTTTTTGCTTCAACCATCAGCCACCATTCATAGCCTCTCTTGTAGTTCTCATCCCAGAAGTTGTGCCTGTGGGAGGATTCTGTGCCATCTAAAAGCAAAGAAACAAGCAACTATTTTGATCATGGTCATGTTCAAAGTAGCAATCCTGATCCTGCTAATCTATAATGTAGCAATCCTGATCCTGTTCATGTAAAATGTAGCAATCCATATCCTGGTCATGTACAATGTAGCAATCCAGATCCTGCTCATTTACAATGTAGCATGTTTGAGAATGTTGGTGAGTCATTTTCATCATTAGTTGTCTTACTTAACCCTTGCCCACTCATATTGCCTAAAAGCACCTTGATCTAAATTTTCATCTGCTTTAATGTTTTTACTCGCATTTCCGGTTTGTTCCCTGAGAGTTATAGGAATAAACTAGGTCAATAGGTTTCCTCAGTACCAGGGAAAGCTATTGAATCAATCTTATTCTGTCCATGAAAGGGTTAAAGCTAATCAGTTTCATTCATTCTATCATTATTTGAATATTGTTACAAACTTACTTTAAACTGCTTTAATTTGGCTATATTCTTATTTTTACTTATTTTGCTGATGGCACAAAACTGTGAAAACAAACATCCAGTGAAGCAGTACTTTAACTTTTCTTCACTGGGATAAACACTGGTCTGTCTCTTGGAATGCTGTAGCAACAAGCAGACTGGTATTTCAACAAATACTGGGATCTCCTACAAGGACCCCAGTTACAGTTTCCTGACTTCCCAGGTCTGTATTAAAGCACACCTTGGCTTACATTCCAGGGGGCAATCCCCTTATGATGTCATAAAACATGACATATGGCAGCATGTGCCAATATTGACACTGAACTCTACACCAGATGGGTGGACCGTAATTTAAATATGCGGGCCCCACAGCTGGCTTTGACGTATGCCTAGTTTACATTAGCAATGCCAAAAGTTGCACTCTAATATAAATACCAGATGCATATTCTGAAGTTCAACAGTCCCTGATGATATTTTCCACAAGTGGCGAAGCCGGTCGGACTAGCAGCACAGTTTCCTAACTGCTGTCAGGCCATTATCTAGTCTTTTCAAGTATGCTAACATTGTTTGACTAGGAATTATTTCCAAAACAGTAAAATTAAAACTACAGTGTCAAAAATACAACCAAAAAAAAACAAAAAAAAAACAAGAGGGCTGTGTGAACAGCCCATGCTCAGCTGATCTTGACATTCATCACACTTGCAGATCTATGAACTTGGGAAAGGATCAAGGTCACCCATGTTCTGAGTAAGTCTGACCATTATAAAAGAACACTAACATGTGCAACATCAAGGTTCAAGTAGTTCTCAAGTTATAATGAAGAGTAAAATTCATGTATATTGCACTGTGACCCCAAAAATGAGGTCAAAGTCATTCATGTACTGTCTGAGCATGACCTTCATAGAAAAACATTAACATGTGCAACATCACAGTACTAACTCAAAACAGATCTCAAGTTATCAAGTAAACAGTAAATTTTGTGTCAGTTGTCCTGTGAATTAGCACTAGAATACCCATTGACTTCCATAGTAATCAATAGGAAAGCTGCATTGATCGATAAGTACCCGAGTTGAAAATACTTAAAAATCAGGAATCTAAAGCAGTGCCACCTAGTAAACAACTTTGGTTGACCCTTCCACAAGAACATATCCATCACATTTCACTTTAATCTGACTGACAGTTCTGAGAACAAGTGAAAAATAACAAAACCATATAAAAAATTCATTAAAAAAAATTTGAAAAAATTGCAGTGCCACCTGGTGAACAAATTGGGAACTATGTGTCCCTGGGAGTGTCTATGAACGATATCAAAACAACTGGGTGAGCAATTTCACAGATGAAGAGTTTTTAAGGTTTGCCCCCAAAAAACGAAAAAAAATCATAAAAATTCCAAAAATCAATAGAGCGTGACCATTTGAACAAACTTGGTAGAGATCCACCCAAGGCACATCCCCACCTAGTTTCAAGTAAATCTGGCCAAAATTATTTAAGTTATAACCATTACAAGAAATTCCCATGTTAAAACTTTTGTAAAGATTTTTGATAAAAAAATCATAAAAAAACCAAAATTCATTGGAACATGACCATTGGAACAAACCTGGTAGACACCCACCCAAGGTACATCCCCACCAAGTTTGAAGTTAATCTGCATGACGGTTTTGGAGAAGAAGTCTCAAATGTGAATTAGCATTAGAATACTCACTGACTTCCATAGTAATCAATAGGAAAGCTGCATTAACCCATAAGTACCCGAATGGAAAAAATCGTTAAAAATCAGGAATCTGCAGCATTCTCACATAGTGAGCATCTTTGTTTGACCCTTCTAGGAGGAACATATCCACCACGTTTCAGCTTAATCTGAGTAAAGGTTCTGGAGAAGAAGTCGAAAATAGCTAGAACACACAAAAATTCATAAAAAATTAGTAAAAAATTGCAGTGCCACCTGGTCAAGAAATTAAGAACACAGAGTCCCTAGGTGTCTTCTCGTGTGATATCAGAGTGATTGAGTAAGCGATTTTGGAGAAAAAGATTTTTCAAGATTTGTCCAAAAAAAGAACAAAAAAAATCATTAAAAATCCAAAAATCACTGGAGCATGACCGTTTGAACAAACCTGGTAGACACCCACCTAAGGTACATCCCCACCAAGTTTGAAATTAATCTGCATGACGGTTTTGGAGAAGAAGTCAAAAATGTGAATTAGCATTAGAATGCTCATTGACTTCCAAAGTAATCAATAGGAAAGCTGCATTGACCGATAAGTACCCGAATGGAAAAAATCGTTAAAAATCAGGAATCTGCAGCATTCTCACATAGTGAACAACTTTGTTTGACCCTTCTACAAGGAACATATCCACCATGTTTCAGCTTAATCTGAGAGACGGTTCTGGAGAAGAAGTCGAAAATAGCTATAACACACAAAAATTCATAAAAAAATAGAAAAAAATTGCAGCGCCACCTGGTGAACAAATTAAGAACTAGGTGTCCCAGGAAATGTTTCTCTGTGATATCAAAGTAATTGGGTGAGCGGTTTCAGAGAAAAAGATTTTTTAAGATTTGCCCAAAAAAGAACAAAAAAATTCATTAAAAATCCAAAAATCAATGGACCATGACCAATTGAAGAAACTTGGTAGAGATCCACCCAAGGCACATCCCCACCAAGTTTGAAGTGGATCTGGCTGACGGTTTCGGAGAAGAAGTCGAAAATGTAAATTGTTGACGGACGACGGACGGACAGACGGACGGACGGACGACGGACGGAGGACCATAAGATAAGCTCAGCTGACTGACAAGTCAGCTGAGCTAAAAATGAAAAAATGTTAACATGTGAAGATAAAGCAACTTAGAGTAAGCTGACTTGAGCAATGTAAAGATACGTTTTGCACCATTTGAATAAAACTGACATGGAGCAAGAAATGTCGCATAAATCTAACAAAGCTGCATTGTTGTTAGATAACCAACTTACAGGGGTTAAGTACATGTAATGACACTTATCATTGAAAATTGAATTTTCCCTAAAACTGCCATGAACCTACCTATATCAATATACCATTCTGAAAAAAATGCCACTGTTGTCAGCCAACCAATTTACATGTATAGGGTGGGTATCAATAACCTAAACTCAAGATATATTAAATTTTCCAAGGTGTTTACCTTCATGAACTTTTCAAGTGTGTATGGAAAACAAAACTAAATGACATAAAATATGTAAATTGGCCTATGTCATTACATGGCTATGTTTATTTTTGAAAGTTGGATCTACGCTCAGAAATACACCTGCATGTGAAAACTTTACAAATTTATGAAAGATAATACCAGTGACATAAAAAACATTTATTGCTTTATGGATAATTACACTTTCCTAAAATTCAGAGGCACATCTCAATTAACATCATGAAATTCAGTCAAAACAACATTGTTAGAAGGCAATTACTTTAAAAGTGTACATTACACTTGTTCACATTCCAAGCTGCCAAAGCAATTGAACATGCAATCACAAGGCAAATGTGAATAGGTTTGTTTGTTTCAGTTCCTGACTGAGAATGATTACTACTGCTTAAAGGAGTACCTCCCATGACAGAGCATAGTCCCACATACTGTCATCAACTACACTCAGTAAACCTGATCCAGTCTGCATTGTTTGTCACATGATGACTGCCATGTGTCATCGGAGAAAATTGATGGAGACATTTAGTGGTTTTCAGTTTTGTTAAAAGTACCTTGGTTTACCAACTTTTCTGGACAACTCTGCCACAGAGTGTCAAGTCCTTTCATGGGTGGTCAACGGACAATTGGACACCAGCTACTTGGAGGCTGTATGTATACGACTTAAGTGCTTTGCCACAGTCACGCACTACTTACAGGCCTCTTTACCAGCTGGATCCACTTGCAAATTCATGCCTTGCCAACTGGGAGTGACCAGACTGTACACATGAACAAGCCTAGCATGGACAACTGCTTACCAAGCCAAACACTTTGACCTTTGACATTAATTCTGTCATGCATGCATAAAGACAGTTGCCCAATGTTTTTAAACAATTAACAATGCAGACACTGGGGAGAGGTTTCACCTTCTGTTCCATTAACCCACCAAAAGCAGATGGTGGTCAAATATCCCATTACAGTTTATGAAGTACTTTACTGGTGATGAAAAACAAATTGAAAGACAATTGTATATGACACCTATCAACATCACAAGCCACAAGCCATCAGCTTTTCTTAGTGCCCAACCCACATCAAGGAAAGCTGTTGACTCAGGGATCATTAACCCTTTACAGCTCCAATCACCCCCAATGTGCCCAGATGCCGATTTTTAATTGTCTGTCTCAATCTTTTTAAATAAAATTCTTCATCAATAGAAAACATTTTTGCTGAGAATTGTCACTGATACAATGTACCTATAATGATAACAATGCCCCAGGTCAACAGCTATAATGACAGCAATGCCCCAGGTCAACACTTTTTTATGACAGCAATGCCCCAGGTCAACACCTATAATGATAACAATGCCCCAGGTCAACACCTATAACGATAACAATGCCCCAGGTCAACAGCTATAATGACAGCAATGCCCCAGGTCAACACCTTTTTTATGACAGCAATGCCCCAGGTCAACACCTATAATGATAGCAATGCCCCAGGTCAACACCTATAATGACAGCAATGCCCCAGGTCAACATCTTTTTTCATGTGGGCTGGGCACAATATGCCCAACCAATGCCAAGGAAAGCTGTTGGTTCAGTCCTATGTTAACCGGAGGGGGCCAAGGGGAAGCAATAAACTACTTCTCACCTGTTGACTGAGCGTCCCCTCCTATCTCCACCTTCAATATGTGCAGGGAGGCTCCAAAGTTTGGCTGTAAATATAAAACTATGTGAATTAAGGGAGGTTTATCACAAAGCACAAAAAGCAAACAATCTACATAAACCACATTTGTTTTTGTTCATATTCAAGTTTCAGTCAAGCTAAATGAAAACATCAATACGGGAATACAGTTTTAAACTGATCGAGCCATGTTTTAAAGATGCCTCACAGATTGCACAAGTTATTGATTTTACCTGGCCAGACAGCATATTAACCCATAAAGTCTTAAATCTGTGGACTGAGTCAACCGCTTTCCTTAGAGCATTTTGTTTGCAATGTGCTCACAGTGCACTCAGAAAAGCTGTTCAGATAGTGACTCTCTCTGGTACTGCAAGATTTCAACCAGGCTCAGATCAGGCCTTTGTACGATGATGACGACGACGACGACGACGACGACGACGACGACGATGATAATAATAATTATTATAATTCGGATCAGTTTTACTATTGTCATGACAGGAGCCTAAAACTTTAAAGCTTGCAGCACCTGATGAACTACAATGGAGATCTCAAACTTTACAAGACTTGTCAGAACTAAGAAAAATTTGTATACAAAGTTTTCTACATCAAATAATGTTGAAATGCCCTCCCATAATTATTCACCAAATTCTCATATCAAATGGCAATATGGAATGAACCTCCTAAAATTACTCATTAAATTCTTGATGTCAAATTGTGATCTCAAATGACCATCCGAAAGTTGTTCTTCCTCTTGAATTTTGTTCCACAAACCTACCTAACTTGTTTTCCCAAGTTGTATTTTAGTTTTATGAACAGCTATAACACCTGCTGTAAAAAGGCATTAAAACGGTAGGTCATATTACCTTGAAAAGGTAGTCTAATATTTCATTTCTCTGTTGTTCTGGGTAGTTGACCAACAGCTTGGAAGTTGCCTGAAAAATAATGATGTCTGATATTGATTTGATGCCTCAAGATAATATTTTGGATGAAAATGGTGGAATTTTATAATCAAATTTTACATTCTCAAACCACTGCTAATTCATTTTAAAATGAAACACAACAAGAGGCCCATGGGATTCGTGCTCTGCTGATTTGTAATGTATTACAGTGCTATAAGACTGGAAACAAAACAAGAGCAGGTTGGGTAAACTGATGTGTTTATTGTTTGATTAGGAATGCAAAGTTGAAGTGAAATATTGATCTGGAGGATAGATTCTCTGCTCCATTGCTGACTAAGCTTTGTCCTACCAAATCATTTCCCTCAACTTTCAAAGCCTGCTGACCTGTAAATACTAGGTCATAGTCATCTCTATTTCATTATGTAATAATGTTGGACATATAACCAATCAATTCAGAATGTCTAGCAGTTAGGGTTTTTTTTAAGGTATTAAATTTCATCCTGTTTAATACATTTTAGCTAATGATTTCTTGCCCAACCATAGGTGGCACCACTAGTATCTCCATCAATCAAGATTTTGACCTGCACAATCCCACTAAATTTCATAATGATCTACCAAAAATTACAGGGGCTGATTATTCACAAGATGGTCATATTTTGACCCCTAAATTCCTAGTGCCCATATGACCTTTATATTTATCTTAGACTAAACAACTATTCAATACAAAATGTGCAACCCGCATCCAGCTATCTATTTGTTCAAATTGGGTAATAACTTTTTGAGCTAATAAAATAAACAATAAACTTGGACGGCACCAAACTCCATAATAATAGGGTCATGGTGACAAAAGAAAAAATATGTCATCAAGTAGAGTTTTATGAACAATGTTCTTTAGTCCAATTTTGATCTGGAGGCTCAATTCTCTTTGCCATTGATGTCCAAGCTACACCATGTCATTGCAAAATCATCTCTTTTAAATTCACCAGCCTGGTGACCTAAGCAAAACAGGTCAACATCACTGATATTACATAACATATTAGCATTGGACATGATCCATATATACTATAAATTTTGCCAGTCTAAGGCAATTATTTTCGTGATTTGGAATTTATACCTTTCACGACATTTAACTCGTAATTTCTTTTAAATTATAGATGGCACCACTGGTGTCATCTATGACCAAGATTTTAACCCCCGACATAATTCCACTAAATTTCATGAAGGTTCATGAAAAAATAAGGATGTTACGCTGGTCACAAGATTTTCACATTATGACATACATGTATACATATAACATAATACTATAGATGGCACCACTAATGTTGAAATCGACTTAGATTTTCATACACTTTATAAGTTCTAAAAGTTATATGAGCCTAGCTCAAAAACTGTGGGGTGCCTAGCGTTCACATGCGTTTTTGTTACTGTGACCCCTGTATTCCAAGTGACCTCAACTTCAACACAGATTGAAAAATTGATTAATTCAAAATGTGTGCTCCACAGCCAGCTTTCCATATATGGTCTGTTTGTTCAAATTGGGTGGATAACTGTCCAACTTATTGAAGAAAAACTATAAACTTGGACAAATGCTAAATTATTACCTGATATTTGGTTCTGGAATCCTGTCATGAGCAGAACTTTTGTCCTGATTAGCAGTGAAAGAGTGAACAGGATATGAGGCAAATAGCAGTGGACACTTGACAGATCAAAAACCTCACAGGTCCCTGCCTTAAGAGACCACCCGTTTTGCAGGCCTAGCGGTGGCCTGGCAAGACAGGTGGTCTAGCTCTCATTACAGGTATGATAATATGGAAAAGATAGCTGCAGGGACCTGCCAAATATGGCCTTTCAAGCCAGGTGGTTTGTTATTGGAGTGGCCTCTCAAGACAGGGACCACTGTATACAGAAACGATATACATGTAGGTATGTTGTAAATGTTAACTGGTGTTTCCACAAAGCTCAGTCCATGTCAAGTACTCCATGTATTTGCATGTAATGAAAGCAGTCAATGTTATAGGTGTGAACAATCTTAATGTATGAGTTACTGGTCTACAGAGTATAATCTGATCTTGTGATAACACTTGAGACATGTTTGGCCTCTGTACCACTTGAACTAAATAAACATTTCCACAGCAAAATAGGATGACAGTCATGTGACTGTGTTCATTATTAAGAAGATACAGCATAGATAACTCAAACAGAAGAAATCGTCAATATACATGTAGCTGGTTCTCGTGTCACACCTGGCATTTTTTTAAAAAGCAGATACAAACAAAAGTAAAGGTTGGACTACATACCCCTCCACCACTAATTGCTCCAATGCCATCAAACTGTCGTTCCAGCCCCGGCGTATTGTCGATCACATATGCATTTGTCAATTTTTTTTCAATTCCAATGAGAAACAAAAAGAAACTATACCAGACAAACTGCATACTGGCTTCACCCACCATCTTGTTGTGATCACATGATGACCATTTGAGCCACATGTATACAGTGGTACCCCTCTTATAAGGCAACCCAAAATGCACCAGATTATGGCCTTACAAGAGGGTGACCTCTCTTGAGGAGGTAAATATAATTAAGAAGACAGCACTGCTGCACAGAGAAGTGGCCTTTTTCTAGAAGGGGTGACTGCTCTTCAGAGGGGCCTTAACAACGGGGGGGCCACAGTTCACCCTGACTTTCTTGTGATCATGATAAGACACCTATCTTATTGGTAAACAAGCAGTCACTTTGATTGATCCTATGTTTAATTTCTCTGTTATGAAAAAACATATCTTCACTTCACTTCTTTGTATTACCATTTTATGTTACCAACATATGTCACCAAGAGGTCAAGAAAATGCTCTTTTGATTTGACATTTGTTTTGGAGAAGAGCCCCTCTACGGGGGACCCCATGTCAGGCCATATGCTGCATCAGGTTATGTACACCACAAGTGGAAAATTTGAAAGTTCCTCCAATTTTGGATGAAATGTAGGTTATCCCAAATGAATCAAAATCTGAAAGTTCCCTGTGAAATAAAAAAACAATAGTTCAAAATTGAAATAGCAAGGTGGTCTGATGGGCAATACAGACCTGTAAATCTCGATGGCCACCATGGAAGAATGCAAGAAGAGTCAATATTTCAAAATGAGGGAACCAGTACTGTTTGATGTTTGATAAGTCCTTGTGGTTATCATGTGTAAACATTTCCAGAAACTGGGATTACAAATGTTTAAAAACCTGTGCGAGTTCACTGTGGCTTGTATATATGCTTGCCGCATTGTTTGGTGACAGACAATACTGAAGCTGCACGGTCACATTTATCAATATTGAAGAATATGAGCACAACAGCTACAACTTGAACAGTAAATTTGACAGGGCTTTGATTATCCCCACTGTTTGTTCAGATCTTGATTTTGAGACTGCATCCGTCCATATATGGGGGGGGGGGCACATTTCAATAACTATAATTGCAAAAGATAGCCATGCTTCTAGATTAACAAGATCATAGTCCCCCACCAGAGCAAGGTTGATATGAAGTGTCCAAACACCAAATTGCGTAGCTGTAGGCATTATGGTACAGGAAATACAGCCTTGACAAGCTAAATCTTTATGGGGTCAAAGGTCAAGGTCACACTGACCCAATTTTAGTGTGCAACACACCTGTATCCTATGAAGTGTCCAAGCATGAAATATGGCCCGGACAAGCTAAAACTTTGGGTGGGGTCAAAGGTCACAGTGGCCCAAATTTGGTGCGTGACACACCTTTGTCCTATGAAGTGTCCACAATCAAATCTGGTAGCTGTAGGTGTTATGGTATAGTAAATATATCCTGGACAAGCTAAATCTTTATGTGGGTCAAAGTTCAAGGTCACGTTGACTCAATCACCGTGTGCAACACACCCCTACCTCATGAAGTATGCACCCACCAAATTTGGTAGGTTTAGGTGTTACTATAGAGAAAATACGGCCTGGACAAGCTCTGCCGGAAGGATAAATGGACAGTAGGATGCAGTGCAAAAAAGTCAGTCCTAGGAGGGGGAATAATAAAACAGATACAGTTCTGGTATTTGTATCATAAATTTATTTACCCATATGACAAATACACCAGTACTTACAAATTCTAAATTTTTACACATTTGTAAACTGGAAAAATTATCAACCATGCCCAGGGGGCATGAACATCTCACCAGCATTTTTTAACAATGTACAAGTAATTGTGTGGCCTAACATATTAATGGTACAACATAAGCCTGTAAAATCAATGAAACGAATCTCAATGCATACAGTAAGAATATACTACTATTTGTTGCAAAGCGGCCAATGAGGTAAATAAATGTGATCATACAACTCAACCATGACCTGACCAAAGAAGTGTGACAGTGAGTGTACATATCTCTTGTGAGGATTTTTATAAATCTTCCTTTGAAATATGAAAGTTCCAACTAATCTAGTTTAAATAATGTCACTCCGAAGTTTTTCTCCAATGCTGATTCAAGCATGATGTGACCAATAAAGTGTGACAGTGATGGTACTACTCTTTGTTAACGGATTGACTGATGTCCGTCCGAAATGTGAGTGCATAGTCTGATTCAATCATGATGTGACCGATGAAGTGTGACAGTGATGGTACTACTCTTTGTTGATGGACTGACCGATGTCCGTCCATAATGAGAGTGCTTAGTCTCGCCAACAGCTTATGCTGGCGAGACAAAAACCAAGGCATTGCACATACTGTCCATGTATCTTGCAGTATAACTGTATATCACTCTAAAGATAAGTCAGGGTAAAACTTACATCACATATAGCACCAGAACAATGCTTCAAAATACAGCTGTGCTGACACAAAAAAATCCAATTTGTTCATAACCAACTCAATAAACATCTTTTCCTCCAAATCAAAGTACCCAGTGCTCCATTGTTATAACCTAGATTTCGTAATTTTACAAACTAAAATACTGGTTGACCATGCATTAACACAATTTATGCTGATACACTTTTCTTAGCAAAAAATCCAACTTATGAACAAAAACAAATATACGTGTCAATGCCATAAAAAAACGTCAGCCTTGGCTCTTCCAATTGTTGAGTTATCACAGTGACACTGAACATAGCATGAAATTGACAAATTTGACCCATGTAACCTTGGATACAAATTCAAGGTTAATGATATGTAATTCTGCCCAAGCACTGCATAACAGGGACCCACACCAACCTTGGTTGAGGTAGCAGACTTCATTCTTATCACACTGAAAATGGCATCAATTTAACCCCTATGATCTTGACACAAGGTCAAGGCTGCTCCAATACATTATCATTCAAGCACTTAATAAGAGGGACCCTCACACCATATTTGGTTGGAGTTCTTTCCATTCTAAAGTTATTACAGTGACAATTCAAAATGGGATGATATTGATTCCAAGTTGACCTGAAAAAAGGTCAACGTTATGCATATCCAATAATCTGAGTACTCCATAAGAGGTTCCCACACAACAAACTTGGTTGCATTAGGTTTTCCATTCTCAAGTTATCATGTTGACATCACTTGTGGACAGACAGACAGACAGACAGACAGACAGACAGACAGACAGACAGACAGACAGACAGACAGACAGATGGCATTATGATGACAATACCATTCAGCCAAGTATGACAAAAGGATAAAAAATAACCAATACTTAGCTACAAACTTTTAATTAAAAAATCATATACATATATAACAGACACTGATTTATTTGTACAATATACAGAACCATAAATTTACAAATGTATAACTTCATGTATTTAAATTTTGGTACAGACCAGACCCAGGGGAGAATCACCATTTTTTCCAAACTCCCAACATGAAACATATCCTATATGTATTTGTCAATATTTACAATTCAAATATAAATCTCCAATGAACGGTACTTCAACAATCTTGCCACTCTGTGACACAGTTGTCAGGATTTGGATGCATGTGGCACAAGATAGAGGTTGTGCAATGCCTGCCTGGCTCTCATCTGAGGGAGCATCCTGTATTCCAAGTGTCCACTGTGTACACAGGCAGGGCCTACAGAATATTTACATGTAATGGAAGGACATATCGGTTCCTTAAGAATGACACAAGCATTTTCCATTCAACTAATGCCAGGATAATCATGATTATTAGAGTGGTTAACCCTTTTCCCCTCAAACCTGCCAAAACCGGCTAATGGTCAAATGTCGTTTGTTTACATGAGACCTGTCAAGACAACATGACTCAGGTCAACAGCTGTCCTCGGTATGGGTTAGGCACTTAGTGCCCACCCAATGCCGAGGAAAGCTGTTGACTCAGTCCTAATTCAAGGGGGAAAGGGTTAATGGCTGTGTAATAGGGAGTATCGCTGTTGTAGGAACGACCACTGTTAATGGCAAGATAATAGTGGATGTCAGCTGCTGAAGATAGATACAAGTTTTTCCATGCTATTGATGACAAGGTAACCATGATTATTAGGGGATATCAGCTGTTCAAGAATGGCCCTTCAGTTTTCTCCAATCTTAATGGCAGGATAATAGTGGATGTCAGCTGTTAAAGAATGGCCATTAAGTTTTTCCACTGCGATAATACTGACTGTCAGCTGCTGGAAAATTACCATTTACACTTTCCACTGTTTAATGGCAGGATAACAGTGAATCTCAGCTGCTGAAGAATGCCCATTAAGCTTTTCCACTAATGACGGCAACATAAAAGTACGTCAGCTGCTGAAGAATGATCGGTAAGTTTTCCGACTAATAATGGCAATATAATACATGTCAGCTGCTGAAGAATGATCGTTAAGTTTTCCCACTAATAATGGCAATATAATAATACATGTCAGCTGCTGAGGAATGACTCCACTACTTCCATGCCATTTATTAACCCTTTCAATACTTTAATGTACACTGCATATTCAAGGACATCTAGATTATAAATGTCTGTGCAAGTGAGTGCACCCGTAACAATTTATGGAAATATACACCCAGTTTAGCATGAAAACAGCATAGGTGTTACCTTTTGTGCAGCAATGTTGTTTTTCTTACATTTTTAATGTTTTTGCAGTGCTTTGCAGGAGTTATCAAGTCAAACTATGTTGACACCCTATCTTAAAAAGGGCGAAACTGTTTTGCCCAGTTTCGCTGAAACCATGAATGCCGAGTGCCTGTTTCAAACAGGCACTTGGCATTCATGGTTTCAGCCAAACTGGCTATCATTTTGTCATTCAAACCATGCAATTAGTGTGTAAATGTGCATTCATTCACCCTCCATCACAGAAAGAGCCTGATTCTCTCTGATTTTTTTTTTTCAGTTCTTATTGTGGGGGGGGGGGGGGGGTATTTCCACCCAAAATTGATATATAATGACCTGGCGAAATTTTGGACTGTGTTAACAGCTTTCCTCGGTGTGCATTGCATGATGGGTCCAATGCACGCTGAGAAAAGCTGTTGACCTGGGATGTTTTGTCTGGAACCAGAGGCATGTTGGTACCTGAACATAAGGAATACAAATCTGAGATCCTAATGATAATTTAGCCTAGTTTCACTTTGTAGATCAACTTTAGACATGACTGGCACTGAAAGAGTTAAGAAAACCAAATACTGTTCATAAATGATCTTAACTGATACAAATAAATACCTTAATCAGGGAGAGCAAGTGCTCTTACCTGGACAACTTTTACCAAATGCTCCACAATTTTCTCAGTACTCGAGGTATAATGGACTTCAGTAGTGACTGAGTTCATGGCCAAATAATCATGAAAATTAGAGTTGTTTTCACCTGCTGAAGAATTCTTTTTACTTTTTCCAGTCTGTTCACCAATTTCTGGAACTATATTTCAGCTGCAAGTATACCAACATTTCACTGTCAAGTACCTACATGAAAGGATTTTTTTCCAAATACCATGCCTGGTGTAAAGTCAGTGATACCATCAAAGTTTTTTTTTTTTTTTTTTTTTTTTTTTTTTTTTTTTTTTTTTTTATTGTCAGGAGCTGCAGCCTGGCTGGCTTGACAATACAAACATCACTGATCACAGCCCTTCACTGTAGAAAGAATTTACAAATCAAACGTACAAGCATTATTTATTTCTATTAGTTTTGTGACTTTCTGCAAGGCAGGTGTGCATACATCTTGACACAGGTACACTGTATGTGGTTTTGCTCTAAAGTACGTGACATTCAGACCAGCTGTGTCACCACTATTTTACAAGACTCTATCCCTCCCCTCCTCCCTCCAAACATAAAAAATGAAAGTCAAAATTTGAAGTAAAATAATGTACATACAAATATGACTTAAATTGGTCCATTTTGAGCAAGAGAACTGACACTGATTAGTTGACAGAGTGTGACAGTGGGCACCAGTGACTTTTCCAGTAATGAAGGTCTGTTCCACTGTACCAACTGGAATGTCACAGTATTGACAACAACACCCTCACAGTATCTGACGCTGATCCATTGTGTCCACTGATGGTATATTGTCAGCACTAGGTTCAAGTATCTGTCGCCACGACGAGGAATCTTGAATCAGCAGATTGTCAAACTTTGTGCTCCCATAGTTTTCACTTCCCACAGCCACAAATCCATTACTAGGCACTGACTTTGGGAGAGTAATGGTAAAAAGTTTGTTCTGGTTGAATATGCCAGTGGCCACATTGCCCTGTCATGGAAACAAAGAAAATAGCATTATCTACACACACTAAAATTTAATGTTTTCTAACATTTAACTTTTTTTTTTCTTCGACAATGTATTTCTTTGGAAACTTTGTAACTTATTTTTGAGAAGTCTACAATTGTGTGATATTAAACTCATCTGCATGTAACTATTCTAATTACCAAATTTCAGGCAATTTGTACCAAAAAAAATGCATTTTTTCATTTCTTTATTTTTTAGTGCATGTGTCCTCCCTTGTACTTTCATAAACTTTTTAAAGTAGCTTTTATAAACTTTCAGGTAATCTTTCACACTAAAAATGTCTTCACACATGCAAGTATATAATAATTATTATGAGGTTGGGTTTTATATTATGTATGTATACAGTCGCTCGTCTTTTAAAGTCACCCCAGGTACACCAGAAGTGTTGTCTTACAAAAACAGTGGCCTCTCTTGACAGAAAAATAAATGAAAATACTGCACTTGCTGCATTAAGAAGTGACCTGTGTACAGGAAGTGGTCTGTTGGGGGGGGGGGGGCTTTTTAGAGGGACACCACTGTGTTATCTATACACTTTCAGGCAATCATTCTGATGATAAAAATTTTCATTCACACACTTATAATAAGTATTAAGAGTCTGAGATTTACATAATATATGTGTATTATCTATACACTTTCAATTATAGGCATATGACACACTTGTCTTTTGTATTAAAAGTAATGCAGATGAAATATTGCAGTGCAGTGTGCCATTACATCTACATGTATTCCATACAGAGTAAAAGCTGTCTCTAAGCAATTTCAGAGAGTTTTGATATAAAATCCTCATGAAACATATCCAAAATGCATTTAGATATTTTGCCTAAATAGCTGTGTCAAGTGTTACAACAAAATGAAATTAAAAAAAAAAAAAATGAATTCAAAGCTGAAAAGCCTGTTTTGTAAGTTTGTGTACATGTTGGACCACATATATATAAATCCCTGTTAAGAAGTCATTGTCACGAGGAACTGAACCATTCATAATTGAACATACTTGTTATACAAGTTATGTTAGTTAACTGTTTAATTACCCGGTACATAAAAGTCATATAACTGGGCTATATCATTCACTAATTTGGTATACTGCACTTAATACATAATAAAATCAGTAAAAGTAGCTGTGACTTTATCTTAAGAGTGCTACATTGTAATTTCTCTACTCAGGCAAGAGCTTTCTTTCTTTCTTTTTTTTTTTTTTTTTTTTGTCAAACCAGTATTCCGAGAAAAGCTTTTGACACAGACCATTTACTTCTTGTTGAATTTCTGAATTTAAACAGGGTGATAAGACTTTCCAATAGGTATTTGAAGGCTGAATCAGCATCATCATCATCATCATAATAATCCACAGTATCACTTTCGTGAGCAGCACTTGAAAGGTCAAATCACTTCATTCAATGTAGCTACAACATGAATATTTAAAGTGGCTGCTAAATTTGGTACCAGTCAGTGAAATCATTTAGCTTTACAAATAAAAGAGGACATACCTTCACCACAATGGACATCTGATACCATATGTCGAGGTTGAAACCTGTAATATTCCCTTTGGCTAAAACTGTTTTAGCAGCTACAGAGAAAATCAAAATGTATACTTCATAAGACTGTCTACTGCAATGCAATTCAAATGCACACTTTCATAGGTAGGCACAAACATGTAATATAGCCAGCTGCAAGGTTCAAATGACAAAATTTGAAGATGAAACATGGAAGACTTGTACTTTTGTCTCATTTTCTTTTGATCACGGACTTTCATACTCGCCTGAAGTTTCTATATTAGAACTTTACTTGGTTAATTAAATCATCATCAAAAGATATAAAATATTAAACAAGAAGACTGTGACAGTCCTGTGCTCAGTTGACTTTGGATGCACAAATTCAAATTGTCCTGTGACCTTTGAAATAACGTCAAGATCACCTTTCTTTTTGATAAACATCACTGTTTGCAATATCAGTCTTCACTCATCCAGTCCAACAGCCACCATTTTTTAAATGAAGACTGTCAGATTGATCCACTATTACCAAGATATAGGCCAATGTGTCTGTTTAATCTTTTAATGTCAGTCAAGTTCAAATTTAACACCAAAAGAAACCCCATAGGTACTTACTTCCCCATTACTGTTTAATGTTATAGGTTAGGTTAGCAATGACTTCCACAAATTCTTTCATACAAGCCTTCATTCATATATAAACTGAGATAAAGTGTCTTTTTCTGAAAGTTAGCAAACTGAAAATTCTGTGAATTACAATTTTATGATGTTAGTTCTTGGCAATGTTTGCATAATAATTCCACAAAAGATCATCATGATTTACCACAAATATAAATTCAGTTCATTCAATTTTGAAGATTGGGGCCTAAAATCTGCAGTAAACTAAAGTTTATACAATGACTAAAAAAAGACGTGTCTCAGATTTGTAAAATTTGTTGTTTTGTCACCAGAGTCAGTTAAAAGTAGCCTTCTTTTGATGTGTCATAATTCTAACTTCCAACATCTGTACCTCAGGAACAACAGCTATTAAAAATTTCAGACAGGCTTTTTTCACTTGCACTACCGCCATAAAGATGATCCAAAATATGCTCCTGAAGCCAGTTTTTGTGGCACTTTTTGTGGCATGTCAGTTTTTGTGGTACACTAACCAATTTTAGTCAGTGCCTCACTGCTCAGTGTGTCCACATTTTAACCCTTAAAGTGCTGATTTAAGATTGAGTCAACAGCTTTCCTCAGGACACTTTGCGCGCAATGTGTCCCAAGGAAAGCTGTTGACTAAGACTACTTTTTGCTTCAGATAAAACTTGCTGGTATTTGAATGAAAGGTATCTTCACGAGGAATTTGACTCTTTTAACCATTTGATGTTTAATGGTAATGAGAAAGCAACTATAGCAGTGATTAGGGTTAATTTATTCAATATTGGGTAGTTTGTGAGCATAACTGATTTCTTTCAATGCTCTTTTGATTAGAAATTATCTCTGACATCACGATGATCAAGCACAAAGTCAGTGCCACAAAAACTGTGATGTCCCAAAAACCGGTCAAGCAACTATATATGAAAATGTACAGGCTGTATTGAAAATTCATATCAAAGAATAATGATCACTTATCTACTCTTTTACTTTCTGAAAATGTATACTTGATTGCACTTTTTAAGCAAATTTACATGTCACCTGTGTTATACAGTGGAACCTCATTAATCTGAACACTTCTCCTGGAACAGAATCGTTCATTTCAAGTAACAGTGATTCAGTAATCCAGATGCTTCATTAATCTGAACAGTTCACTGGGGTACAAAGGTGTTCGGATTAACAAGGTTCCACTCTATATAAAAAAGAATCAGTGAGCACTAAGATCACTGATAAACTAACGTAACCAATAGGCTGGGATCCCCCATTATCAAGGTATAAGCCAGCAAGTCAGTCTGGCTTTTAAATGCCACTTATGGTCAAAATTAACACCAAAGAAAACCCATTGGTACTTCTTTCCTATTTGTGTTCAATAGTAGCCATGGACTAAACTGAGATGTAAGCCAATATGTCAAAACTTGTTGCTAATATCCCTAGTAACAATGCTAATCTGTACGCTGTAAATTGCTTTAATTTTGCTATACTCTTATTTCCGCTTATTTCACTGATGGTACAAAACTGTAACAATAAAAACACAGTGAAACAGTTTTTTAACATTATTTGAACAGGAATCATGTCCAAAACAGTGAATTAAAACTGCAATGCAATGTCAAAAATACAAAAAAAAAAGTGAAAAAATGCCAAAATAAAGCAATTTACAGTACATGCTCTTGCCATGATTTTGAATTTTGGTAACTCATCACAAATCAGGAAATGCCTGGTGCAGGCTCATATCTTATTATACTGACATAGAATACAGATTTGATTTGATTGATATCTTAAAAAACACCATATTCCTCAAAATGAATGTCTGTGCTCTAATATGTACCCTCTTGTCTTCAGTGGCATACAAAAGTAAAAATAACACTGGAAATTACACACTTTCCCTACTTTGTATATCTTTAGAGCTACATTGATACATATTGGACCATAATTGAAGTCTTCTTTTAAATTTCATACGTACCAAGGCACTCATTGGAAGGAATATGGTATGTTCATGGTCTGTAATCTACACTTTTGCCAATAGAGGATGTGTGTTGCAGATGGCACCACTGGTAAAGAAGGCTTAGTATCTAGTTCCTCACAAGTGGAGCCACCTGGTGGGTAAACAAATATAGCCTCATTGATTGGTTACTGGTTGTTCACCAGATGTGGTGGTGAGTGTTATTTAGTTCAATAGGAAGCAGTGTTAAATGCAATTTACCCCCTGCACACCCTCGACTGCTAATGGCAACATATCTCTTCTTTTTCTCTCAAAATGTAACTTACCCATATCTGCAGTAACAACAAAGCTCCTGTTTCCAGGGAATGCAAAGAAGAAGATTCCAGCACTCTGGGTGACTGCACAACCCCCTTTACTGACCCTAGCAGCCACAAATACCCCCTGACTGCCATTGACATTGGGTACATATACATCTGTCTGCACTGAAACATTCTCCCTGTCAACATAAATATGTGTGAAATATAAAGAGACACCGTTTTTCAAATTTCACAAAAGCATAATTATAATATCCTTGGAAAGTAATCAACAGTTTACGTATAATGTGCATTAAAACCATCCTGGCAGACCATGAATTATGTTTGAGTGTAAATGAGCAAGTCATTGGTATACTTATGATCTTGGTACTGTATACTAATGATCTTGGTACTTTTCTTGTAATTTTGTTCACTTTTCCTGAATCTTAAGTTTTGTGTTACATGTACTGTGCCAATGAATATGTATATCATGTATGACAAGATTATTGCACATTTAGTATCTAACCTTTTGTGCAGCTGTTCTGAGTTTCATAATTTTTTTGGAGTTTAACATTGTGTCTGCAAACGATGTCCCAAGTCATCACATCCAATATGAAACACTGCTACCAAAATAAGGGACTATTTTGAAGACTTACAGCTAAATCATTAGAAAAAGACGGCATTTAAAGCTGTCATTGGCAGGAGTGGAACATGTGTAAAGAAAAGTATGAATTATATTTCATATATACTGTGCAACAAAGTTAAGCCCCCTTCCTTAAGGGGAACGCTCAACTTCTTTTGTGCAATATATATATATAGTCAAAAAACCATAACTAATTAAATGAAAAACTGTTAATTTAAATGTGGCTGTGCTTACATATTGCTGACTAAAAGTGCTTTCACTGAATTAATGAAAACTGATAAAGCAGACAGCATTTAAAGCTACCCCTTGTTGCTGACTGGTTGAGGTGGAAAGCTCTCGTAGATTACATGTACCTACCAGTTGTAGTCGCCACCGAGAGTGATAGGTCTGGGAGGAGAGGTTGGCCCACACCAGTAAACAGCATCATGAAGCATCACTTGTTCCATCACTTGTTTGTGTCCCAAGTCATCAGTGGAACGCACTTCAAACACCCCAACTTGGGGTGCAAACATGTAAGGTTCTGTGAATAGCTGATAACCTGGAAGAAACACAGAGTACTGTGACCACTGGGGACTCTTATCTGCTCTCCAGTGAGCTGCGCTTTGATTTTCATATTAAAAAATAAATGTTTACACCATTTGTGCAATTGATTGTGGGTTTATTACTAGCAGTGTTTTATTAAATTAAAATTTTCACAGTTTCGTGACAAAAATAATTTAGTAAAATATCAATAACAAAATTATTGAATTTACAGATCAGCTTCTGTGCACAAGATTATAAACAATCACAAGGGAAAAGAAAAGCAAGAAAGAGCACACAGAGAGACATCGACATAGGTATAAAAAAAGTATAGACACACTTGTTTTACATGGATTGTGAAAGAAGTCAAGCATTGACTTATCAAGTCACTCTCCATGGCACAGATGTTGGCGTATACTTCCAACCTTGTCTGTGGTGGAGGAAACCGAAGAACTTGGAGAAAACCACCATGCACGGTAAAAGTGGTAGAAACTTTTTCCACATGCTGCCCAGGCCGAGAATCGAACCCGGGTCGCAGAGGTGAAAGGCCAGCGTCTTACTGCTCAGCCAACCGTGCACCCAATTTCTAAGCTAAGCACAGGAAACAGACATCTCTGAGTTTGAATTAGATTTGCTTTCTTACTAAAGTAAAGAATACACAGTTGAAGCCACGCCTGATAAAGCTACCCAGAATACATCACTGCATACAGTTGTCATTCTTTTCCCTTTTTTGCAAAGCAGGTACATATGAAGCAGATTGACACAAAACTGTTTCACATGGCCATAAATTAATCAGTGAGAACTTCGGACCAAATAGATATATATTCCTCTTTCATCATGCTTATCCACTTTTTTCAATGAGCTCTCAACTGGGTAAGCAACTTTATTTTCCATCAAGGACACTTGTCCAAGTTGTTCATAAAATTAACTTACCTTCAAAATCATCTGTGTACGGCAGTGGGAATGGTTTAGAGACAGGAGGTGGCAGGTAACTACCCTTTGTTGCTGTGGAGACGGTAGAAAATGTATACACCACATCCACATCAAGTGAAACATTAAACTGGCCACCTGTCACCTGTAATAAGGAGCAAAACAATTCTTGTTTTTGAAAACTGGGCTTCTTTAGCCTGTATTAACCAGGACAAAACATTTGTTCAGCTAAGAAAGACCCAGGCATTAATTAGAAAATAAACATTGATGGGGTGGAATTATCAGGAATTTGATGGCCCCAGTATGTCAGGCCCAAGGGCCATTGGGTGCAGTGGTGCCGCTGGCACTGCCCCTCGGGCCTGGCAGACTGGGGCCATCAAATTCCTGATAATTCCGCCCTGTTGTGGTTTATTCTAATTCTAACATGGCAAATTAGATTGATAAAAATGCAAACAAAATCACCTTGTAGGTAAGCCTATACCAAAAAAACACAGCACACGCTTCGAGCAGCAGGGATATTGCAGACCTACACAATTACATTCCTGTCACTTTCTTTTTGTTTTGACGGGGTAATACTATCCTTACATAAATTATAAGGTTGTTGTTGACAATATAGCAATAGTAAGATGTGAATTGTGTTCAATATTTTTATGTCCTAAGTAAGTAGTTACTTTGCAAAAAATATTCAACCCTCTGAGGACAGAGTCCACAGTTTTGTTTGACACCCCCCTGGTGCAATTTAGCCAGACAGTGCTCAAGAAAGCTCTCGTCTCACCACCTACTTTGTACAACATTTTTGATGACAGAAAGAGTAAAATGACATTCATGACATAGACCATATCTGACAGCTTTTAAAGGGAAAAAGTTGCAAGCCAATACATCAAGGTTAGGTCCCACAGAGTTAAAAGGATGACTCACTGCAACTGGGTCAATCTTCTTGAACAGCACATCGGGAGCCCCGGTGAAGTCAAGCCGACTGTACCACACATTCAGAAGTGGGATCTTGGCCTATTTGTGGGAAAAAAATCATTCCTCAGTTGTAATATAAAACAAAAAGGATTATTTACCAATACGTGCCTTGAGGCTTACAAAGTTAACACAGATGTGGCCACCCTTAACACATCTGTCAAAAGCAACATGTATGTCTTTGAGTGCTGCATGGATCAAGCACTGTCCATAACTTCTGTGGCGTTTCTATAATTTTTTTTCTTTCTGTCTGTATTATGTGGCAGAGTAAGATCCCAAAAACCCAAGGTCAAAGACTTCCATCTTCTACAGGTATCCATAGAGAAACAAAATTAGTCATGTCCTGCCACAGTGCTGATTTCTTCACCAAAAGCGATAAAACAGCTAAACCTATTTGCTCTTATTAGATTGTCTTATCCAATCAAATTCAATGTAACAAAATGAGTGGCAAGAACTACATTCACAGCTTGACTTTTTCTGGCAACAAAAGTAACGTACCATTGGTTTAAAAGTGACAATCATGCATTAGATGGCCATAGTCAAAAGGAACTCAAGTTCACAGCAATGGAGCAGCTCAAGCATATAGGGTTTTTGATGAAAACCAGTGACCTGAAATTTATCTGTTTACAGGAAAAAAACAAAACAAAAAAAAACTTCACATGATGGGGTCACAAGGACTGGATTGAGACAGCAATTGTTTGAACAGTTCACTGCTTGCCAAAGGCACGCAGTGAACTGTTTCAAATTCTTACTGTCTCAGGCCATTCCCCATGACTCTGTCATATGGAATTCTATATTAAAACCATGCAGACTGTATAATCAGTACCCTCTAGTAGTGCTCCCTGCTACGCTGTCACAGTTGAGACTGACTATGATGACATCCCATAATGTACAAATACATGTACTGAGTAACTATACGATTCAAACTAAACTAAACTTTTGTGGCTGTTGAATTTAGTAATGAACATGCATTGTCTTGAAATTGGGGTGTTTAGAATTCATCAGTCTTCATGGCAAAATGAAGCAGATGAAATTTACACCATTTGACCATTTCCACTGATTTTTAATGGGAAAAAGTTGCATGCTAATACATCTGTCTTTCTGACATATCTTGATAGTACCACTCTGTTGGTACATGTCTGTCTGTCTGTCTGCATGCATGCACATTGCTATCAATTTAAAAAGAAATTTTGTGACATCTTTCCACAGTAATATTTTTATTTGCAAGTCTTCTGTAACAATGAATGAAAAGCTGGTTGTTTAGCCCTCTAATGGCTGAGTCAACAACTTTCCTTCACACAATGCACTAATAGCATGCTCAGGAAAGTTTCTGCTTGAAAACCCTTATCAGTCTTCATGGCAAAATGAAGCAGATGAAATTTACACCATTTGACCATTTCCACTGATTTTTAATGGGAAAAAGTTGCATGTTAATACATCTGTTAGGTCCCTCAGGGTTAAAACTGATAGGATATCTTTGTAAGCATTCTCCTTGCTCATGACTTACCAGATCTCCCTGTAGTGTAAAGACTGCAGTCTGTGGTTTTACTGTATATGGTGGGAGTGCCGGACGTATGCACTTGGAGTGGTCGTGACTCTGGGTAGAATTATACAAATACATCATGCACATTGTGGAGTGATGGCTAAATAATAGCCTGCATCATGTCACAGATACTTGCAATGGTAATACAATATTTATGTAGTTGTACATTGTCATTTTAACATAAAATTAAATAATTCATGGTAGATGTACTTTGTTTGAAATTATAAATGGTCACACAGCATCTTCATACGAGATACTGAGTGCTATGCATGGAAGGCAACTTAGGACTGTGGATACCAACTGAAATTTATGGAATGCTGTTTACAAGAGATGCTGTATAGTAATTAAAGTTGCACATGAAGATTTCCCTTTGTGAAACAATCCATGTCGGTTTCTTTAATTATTCTGGAAATGCACCTACATTTCCATGAAAAGCAAGCTATTGAGAATCACATTTTAGCTCTGCTGACCTAAGGTTGCATGGTGTATACATGTACAATCCATCATGTCCATTCATAAACCTTCTTTTTTGTCAATGTGATATGGTCCACAGTTTTCAAGCAAATTCAATACAACTTTTAGGACTTTTGTAAAAAGCATAAAAATCTTGTTCTCAGTACCCTCAGTACACTTTTTGCTGATTCTAGATCTTGTATGAAAAAAATAGTATCATCTACCAACTGTGAAATTTTTAATTCATGGTCATTGATTTCAATGCCTTTGATTTCACTGCTCATATGAATTTTCATTGCCAGTAGTTCCATTGCTGAAATGAAAAGGAACGGAGACAGGGGGCAGCCTGGTCTCACACCTCTAGCTATTGGAAAGAATTCACTGCAAAATTCACATCAAACATTCATCAGGCCTTTGGTGAAACTTTGTTAAATTTTGGCTGACCTTGACCTATTTTTCAAGGTCATGAAACACTTAATAAATGACACTAAATTCAAAGAATAAGGCCAATCATACCTAATGCACCACAAATGTGGATCATGTTGAAGTTTGATACTGCCCAATGTGGATGACCTTGAACTACTTTCTCAGGGTCACAAGTTGATCTTATTTTGGGAAATGGAATTTTTTATGATGGCTGTCCAGTTACATGTCAGCAAACCATCAGGCCCATGGGCCTCTTGGTTCAGTTGCAAGAATATTTGTGGGCCATACGCCTGTGCACCACAAAAAGACTTACTAATTCAGGTGTGATCTTCCACTCAAGTTTTTCTCAATAAATCACAATCTTCGACACTTTCTGTTTAAATATGGCTCCAGCGACCTCATGAAGAAGAAAAGATAAACTGGTTATATTTCTCAGTCACTGTGCTCAATTCATTAATACTCAGACATCCTGCAATTTTCTTCATTTACCATTGTCTCCACAATCAAGGTGAAGTCTTTGCCATCAGGACTCAGCAAAGACACATAGCTTCCACCCTGATCCAGCTTGCCAACTCCATAGCCATGCTTCAAGTAATGCCAGCCTATCTGTACAAACTGTGTTGTGTGAGCTGTAAACAAACACAAAGATTGGCATATCAAAGTTCTGATAAGAGTACATGTAATTTGAAATGTGGAACATATGCCTTTTAATGCCCTTACCATGCATACATGTAATATGTAATATGTAATATGCTTTGGTACTTTATGATTTAAGATCTTTAACTTTCAAATGACAGTGATTCAGAGGAACTTTTACTTAGTCCAGACAGTGAAAAAAATCTACCTGTTCTTATACATTGATACATTTTCATAATGAAAGCTATCTTACCTGTATTTTTAACATAGCATCATAATCCTATTATAATGTCCCACATGTAATTCACCTTGGGAACCTCAATTTTTTGATCTACCTGATGAATGTTTGGAAAGAACCGAAATGCACCTGCGTGTGTAGTTTTGTGTGTCTGTGTGTGGGATGGGGGGGTGGGGGTGGGGGGTGGGGGTGGGGGCTCCATAGGCATATATTAAAAACTTAACTTCTGGTATAAGTTGTTTTTTTTCTATTGGTATTTATTTTCCTTGTCCACACACACATTATAGACAGTCTGGCCTAAACATCAGAGTCATGCCCAGAGGGCATTAAAGGTTTCACCAGCATTCATCAATGTGCACATATATACCTAAACATTACAATGGTATTTAATATAGTTGTTGAATCAGAAAAATGAATCTCAATTCTTTTACTGACAATAGATTTTTTACTTACATATCTCCAGTAATGATTTAGTTCACTACAAATCATCCACCAACTTATGAAAGCCCTACCTAGTCTAGTTAATAAAATAATGCTACTGCATTTTTTTGTTGGGGTTTCGTGTGTGTGTGTGTGTGTTGAGAGATGGATGGACACATCTTTAGACATAAGACAGTGGCTTGGGTCTTGAATAGCTGTCCTACTTTTCTTAAGTACATGAAGTAGTCTTAAATGAGAATAACTTTTTTATCCCTATTCTCAGACACATGATGGACACTGAAAGTCAGACCCTCATGTCATACAATGGAGTCAATCCTCCTTTAAAAAAAAGTGACAAAGAATTCTGTCTCCTCCTCTTCCTTCCATTGTACTGTAGTTACCTGTGTGTTCAGTCCAGTTGGGGGAGATTGAAGAATGAAAGTGAAGCTACATGTTTTCTAATGACGATTACTATAAACCATATGCAATTACCCAAATACTGAAGTCCTCCTAATCTAATGGGTAGATCCCGCTACACAGGTGTTTTCAATGCTCATTCAAGCATGATATGATCAATAAAGTAGGATCGTAATGATTTCTATAAATATTCCATGTATGAAAGCCCTTCCGAGTCTAGTAAGTGAAATAATGCCACTCATCGAGTTGGTATTGACAGGTGCATTGATGGATCGACTGCTGGATGAACAAGTCGACAGACATCTAGAAACTGAGCGCTCAGTATTGCCAGCTGCCAATGCTGACAAGGCAATAAAATTCATTCTACAGTGAAAACTCATTATAATGACACCATCTGTTCCCAAAGAATTGTGTCAGATAACTGAATACGTCAGATAAATGAATCAACCAACAAAGATGAAAAAACCCTTTTCCCATGAAAATTCGTGTCATTATATTAAATATGTCAGATGACTGAGTGCCGTTATAAAGAGGTTTCACTGTAATGGACTTTGTGATGACAAACATCTTGATGTATCTTTCATATCTGGTTCTTACATCAAGATAAAACATGATCATGAAACAAGTTAGACAATTTGCTTCCAACCTGTCATCCATATTGGACTAGAGACATTGTAGTTGCCACTCCATGGTTCGATGGCAGACATAAGACCACATCGGGCAAAGGGCAGAGCATTATAGTAGGCAGCAATGAGATTCCATGATATGGTACTGGAAAGAGGATATAATTTGTATATAAGTATATTGCTAGAACCTTACATGCAAACACTGAATAAATTCTGAAACCACAAGTCACTCTCACCATGCCCTGTGGAGACTGTTATATTCCCGCGTCTTGCAAGGTTTTCTGAAGTTTTCCAGTCAGGATCCCTCCGTACTGTGGCCTGGGAGAGCTAACACAGCTTGGCACTCTGAGCGAGGCACTCTCAGCGAGGCACTCTGACTGAGGTACTCTGAGCGAGGCACTCTGAGCGAGGCACCTTGTGTGATCCTCATCTTACACTTTAATTACTTTGTAACTATACATGCAGTACATCCAGGGTGTGAGCAATTTCTTCCAAAAGTCTGCATGCATGCATGAAAACAGACGACACTGGCTTGCCACGAAATAACATGCAGCATATACAAATCAACTTCAAGTGTCTCCATGGATATGATGACATCAGTCACATATGAATACCTTACTTTCAGTGCCACATTTTGACTAAGTCAACAGCTTTGCCCGGTGCCCTTTGAATACATTGTGCCCAAAGCATGCCAAGGAAAGTTGTTGACCAGGACTACTATATTCTATGTAGCAACAGGTGCCCTGGTTTTTGAATGAAAAGGTCTTTTACAATTAACATGAATCTAGCGCTCTCATCATAATTCAGAAGTTCATTTTAAGTAGTTCAACTTCAGTCGCAATTGGCACTGAGAGAGAATATGCTATTTCTGGTTAAATGTTGATTTGCACAAGATATTAAATTCATGTCCTATGTGATCACCTCTCGGTGATATATGGTATGCTCTTAAAAAGGCACATACTGGTGGATTAAATTAGGCATAGAAAAATATGTTCCTCCACACTGTTTAACAGATTGATGATGATGAAAGATGTGTCCTTGACATGTAATCACCTGTATGTTGAACTGCACTTGCCAAAGTTAACCTTTTCTGGTTAGAATAAGACTGAGTAAACACTAAGTCAATAGTTTTCCTTGCCACAGCTCGGGCACAACGCATCCAACCTGGACCAAGGAATGCTCTTGACCTGGGTGTCCCTTCTTCTTTGGTCTTAGCTACAATTCTCAGCAAAAACTGTTTTGATCAACACAAAGACATTAGAGAAGACACAAATTTACATCCAGGTGATCCGAGTGGCACAGGGGCTCAACTCAACTTTACTAATCAAATCAAATGTTTAATTTTAAACTTTTACTGATGAAACATAATTATACAGTAGTCCCTCCTTTGAGATGCCACCCTGTTTGGCTGATTCAAAAGTGGTCACATAAAGCATGTGGTCTCTCGATAGAAGTAAAATAACATGGAAAAGATGGCACAAGAAAACTGAGTAACGCAGAAGGTCTCTGATAAGAGTGACTGCTGTACAGAGAGGTAACTTGTGCACATTGGCTGCTTTGTGTATTTTAAAATTTCCTACACACAAAACTTTGCTGGATGCAACAAAATAACAAGGTCGATTTTGCAAAAATACATAAACATTAATGTGAATTTCACATACGTTATACAATATAAAACACTATGCAGACAAAGTCAGTTGTCAAACATATGACAAGCAATAACCTGCCTGGTTTGGTCGTGATGAAACTCATCATAGAACATGGTACACAGCGAAAAGTGATAAACATTAGACAATGCAGACTTTGCCAACAGTATGTATTATTTATATAGTTCACAGAGACCATCTGGGGTTAGTCTAACACTAACCTACAATTTAGAAAGTTTAAGATGTTCCTGGAATCAGGTCATGAAGGGCAGGGTACACACAAAGTAATATTGAAGTGTAGGTAAGCAGTTAAGGAATAATTCTTTACACAACAATTACCTGAAAAGGTACTCACCTAGTCATATACCCCATTGACATAGTTCTGGTTTAAAATCTGTGGGGAAAAAAACAGTTATGCATTTTATCAAAATATCAAATGAATGTACATGGAAGGTATCAGATAAAATTAACACCAATAATAAAAACTAGGGTTTGTATGGAGAGAGAGAGAGAGAGAGAGAGAGAGAGAGAGAGAGAGAGAGAGAGAGAGAGTGAGAGAGAGAGAGAGAGAGAGAGAGAGGCGAGAGAGAGAGAGAGAGAGAGAGAAGAGAGAGAGATGAGGAGAGAGAGGAGAGAGAAGAGAGAGAGAGAGAGAGAGAGAGAGAGAGAGAGAGAGTCGAGAGAGAGGAGAGAGAGAGAGAGAGAGAGAGAGAGAGAGAGAGAGAGAGATATTAAAAATGAAATGCAAATATTTATCCTAAACTTGCTTTTTTTCTTTTTAAATAGCTGGCCAATTTTAAGGAGGGTACATACTGAAACCTGTTTCAATATCAACACACCAAATTCAATTTAAAAAGTTTGTGAGACTGGTTTTGGGTTCAGAGAAAAGGAGTATGGCTATGGCTATCCTTGTACATTTATTCATTTATCTATTTATCTATTAATTGATTGATACTTCTTGTTTCTGTTTCAAACATGGGATCACAATTACCTAGCAAGTACCCATCTATCAGAAGTGCAACAAACTTTGGTAGGTTTACCATTAATGAACCTCCTATTCGAAGATAAAGGACATGTCAAAGAGAAGATCAATGTACATGGTATCAAGTGACCTTTTCCCTATATATATCAGTCAGTACAGGTTGGCTTATGCAAGCATGACTTGGCAAATCTTTTGTATTTTTTGAGAGATCTAGCTATTTTATCCTTTAAGGAATATGAACAAGAGGACTGTGACAGGCCTATGCTCAACTGGTCTTACATGCAGAGACTGTGAATTTCCATCGCAATCCCTATTGATTTACATAGTAATCAACAGGAAAGCATGAATTAACCAACAGGTACCCGAATAGAAAATAAAATCAGGGATGCAGAGTATCCACACCTAATAAAAATTTGGTCAAACCTCCCACAAACCACATTTCCATCAAGTTTCAAAACAATCTAAGTAATGTTTTTGCAGAATAAGTAAAAAATAACGAAAACACACACAAATTTTATAAAAAAAACAAACAAAAAAAACAAAAAACAACCCACATAATAACCACAGTGCTACCTGTTGGACAAATGAAGGTCTAGGGGTCCCCAGAAGTGCCCCAATGTCATTTCAAAACAATTGGTTAATTATGTGGTTTTTACGAAATTTTTTAAATCTTGCCAATGGTTTTTCAGAGGTTGAAATGTGAATCTTTGACAGGTGGATGACAATGGACAGAGGATGATAAGCTAAGTTCAGCTGACAGACCAAAATACAAAAATCACTGGAGCAGGACCAGTGGAACAAACTTAATAGAGACCCACCCAACTTTGAAGTGAATGTGGCTGGCAGTTTTCGAGGAGTTGACAATATCTATAGTGGACGGGGGGGGGGGGGGGGCGGTGAGAAGTACTGCCACAGTTTTACTCACCCTGGCCCAGCACCCTGCCCCCCTGTCGTCATTAAATGTACTGTAATCTTCCGATGACCATAGTTGTTTTCCAGTTGATAGGGCCTGTGCAGAGGTCACTGTGCCTGGGTAATGTACTCTGATCAAGCAAACATGAGTAAACACTAGTATACATAGTTCTATAAATAACAAGTATGAGCCCAAGAGTTGATACACAGCATTCTTACAAAGAAACTTAAGACATTATAATACACAAAAAATTGTGCATCTCTTGCACAAAGTTCAACACTATTCACACCAATATCCTCACATTTAGTCAAAGATAAAACCAGTACAGGTAGGTTTTGTCTCAAAACATCACATGGAGACCAGATCTAAAAGTGGTCCCATTTACAACATTTATAACATATTAAACATCAACATCTTTTAAAATTACGTTTGTGTAAGATTTTGTTTTAAAGTATATTAATCATGCTAAAATTATCAAGCACATAATATATGACAAGATAGGTCCATGTTCAGTATGTCCACCAATGGGTCAGTCACTTCCTTAACCTCACAAACATACACACACAGAGTGCACACAATTTACATGTAAATTTTCGAGAAAACTAGACTCCTACAGCCATGCTTATTCCACAATGTATGTCCTTAGCTAATTCCTTAGGGCAAAACAATACTGTGCAAATTTTTCCTGTCTGCAAAACCACCTCATACTTTCACTTATAAGTGGACCAATGATTTAAGGATTTCTCGTTCAAATCACCAAAAATTGCCCTCATGTAAATTGAGGTATGTTTTAATTTTTCACTTAAATTTTTCATTCATAGAGGTATTTTGAATGATAACTACAGAGACAATCTATCAGGATAACAAGCCAACAGTTGACTCCCACTTTTAGCATGAACAAGGTTAAATAAAATTGAACATTTCTTCATTTCTTACCCTATGTATTCTTCAGCATTTGACTCTGCTAGCAAGGAAGGGGTTAAAATAACATTAAACATGTATCTTCATTTCTTACCCAATGTAATCTACAGCCTTTGCTATTGTTGAGTTTGCAAGGATATCCTTGGCAATTTGCCAATCTCCGTCTGCTGCAACTATACGCACTGATGTTAAGTTGTTCTGGTCCAGCATTGCACGGAGGATCTGTGAAATGTATGAGATACTTTGATACATTGTTGTATTTGTGTCTTTTTGCCCAGAACCACTTCCTAGTAGTCAATATCCTACTACATGTATACAGGAACTATTTATGTGATTTGTCAGCATTAAATGAATTAGCTGATCTCAATCCATGTATCTGCACTATGTTTCAAACGAAATGAAAATGTATACACTACTTTCAAAATGACTATTTCAATTTGTGGCCTTTTTTTTGCTTGACCTCATCAGCATAGCAATTCTAAGGGTCACTTGTTTGAAAGATCAATTTTTGTTTCTTTGATAATGTGATTTTTTTACTGCCAACTTTGTTCCCACTTTTCACTTTGTTTATGTCAGCTCACTGGTGATGGATGGTTTTTGATTCATTTATATTTGAAGTTGTTTGTTTATTTATCCATGCAAGAACAGACTAAGTGAATTGTACAAATCTATAGAGAATTGGTCCCATAACATGATCAAGGATAGGGGTTTGCCATGAGTTGGAAAGTTCAGACACATTCTGCCAGCAAATTCTCACCGAAAAACTCTTTCAGTGCTAACTGTGATTGTAAGTCAAACTATTTCAAATGAGCTGTGCTGAATTATAATATTCTAGATTTGTGTTACTTGTAAAAAGACCTTTCATTCAAGTACCATCTTGCTTAAAGTTACAAAGAAAATAATAGTCCAGGCCAGTAGCTTTCGTCTTGTGCCCAAAGCATGCAGACAAAAGATGTTGACTCAGTCCAAAATGTGGCACTGAAAGAGTTAATTTAGACCTGACCTGACCTGACCTGACCTGTGGCAGAGTTTCACTGCCCAGTGCCCATGCCTACAAATGAACTGTTTCCAGCTCAAACCTCAAGTGGAATGGCATTGTGCAGTCAACTTGGCTGCCACTTTCTGTGACTGATTCCCTTGCTGCATCATGCTATTACTGAACTACAATATTTGCACATTACTTTTCTATGTGATAGTTCAACCAGCCCTGAACTTGCTTAACCTCAACATATAATGCAGCCAAAAATTTATCACAGGAACAGGAACTTCCAAACCGAGGCAACATATCCAAGCAGCCTATGAATACATATGTATTTGAATACAGCTGTGTCCCAAGTATCATGCCTCTATTTATTGCTTAAACATGCTAAATACACAAGGAAATCATAACACCTCCTGGCTGTCGTACTTTGAGCGTAAATTTATGTCCAACAGAAACAGTATCAATGTCTTGTAGATTTCCTTCTCAGTCCTTCACTGATAAATAATTCTTATCTACAACAAGGACACCACATACATGTACATGTATTTTGTATACAAAATATACATGTAATCCCTAACAGCAAAATAAGAGGATTTCTCTTGGTAATGCTTGATGTGTCAGCTTTGTACACCAAAACTCCCAAGGATAAAGGCCTAACAGCGACTGTAGAACTCTGGTTTGGAACAGAGCGACAATAGAGAAGCAACTCGACTCACAACTTATCCAATTGCTCAGATTAGTTCTGATACCACATTAAGATCTTTTAATAAGATGCACTGCTTTACTCTACCATAAACGTGAAACTGACAATTTTTTGGTCACAAAATACCATCTGCTCCCTTGACTGCTGAGCCAGATGGAGAGCCTCATTATCTCCAGTTCCTTACAAATGTCAACAAGCTGGTCAATGTAGCCAGAAGTTTCTGAAGTATCAACAATGTGAGCAACATGATAGAGATGGCTTTTGCAATCATAGAGGCATCTAACAGCAATATATGAACTGTGTGCAATTACCAAGCATTCAATGTCATTCACATTATCATGACTATGATGTACACACTATCTACATTCTGATCTTCACCATCATTAGCAGATTAGGTTTTAAGTAAACCTTAGAGCCATCCAGAGACCACTGAGTCTTCCAATGGTCCAGTGCATGTTATTCCGCTGTTCTAGCTCCTGACGCTAGTGTAATGACAAAGACGGTTTGTATGTCAATATGTGAGGGCACCTCAATCCATAGGTCTCCTGTCAAAGGGGTAGGATCAAGGCCTGTCACCACAATGGATCAGTCGCATTGTGGAATGATATTATGGCAAACTGGCTTATCTACATAAAAACTTTTAGTGAGTCTAGAAAGGTCTGAACTCAAACCAACTTTGCATCCTTTTAAATCAAGAGTAGACCTGGACATAGAGAAATGATAACCAGCCATCGTGTGCCCCTCTCGGCTAAGATCAAAGGGTTAATGTAAGAACTCTGCTATGTCTACACCACTTCGCAAAACTGGACCACTTGGTATGATCAACTTTCAGTAAAGTGGCCCTAAGTTTTCCTCTTGCGATTCATTCCGCCATTTTGTGCTAAACGCCGGAAGCAACAAAGCTTTTTGTGACAGCTGCCATGCATGAAGATGAAGAACTTTTGGATTTCAGTGGAAGACTGAGGTTGCCAGTTGGCAAAGCCGGGTGTTCCAGTCTGGAAGAGCCCTCAGAGGCTCCAGACTGAGCTCTAGTGGTTACACCACCCACGGCCTCCCAGGCCACTACGGAGCTACTAATATTACTTCTACTTCCTCCTTGCCTACCTTCCGAAGAACTTTTGGAGAAGAGGAGTTGGCGGATAAGCGTATGCCTACATGTACCTCCCGCTCCAACTGAATGAGAACACGCCCATCGCCCATGCATTCTTGTACAGAAACAGGTTACATAAAGGTTGGTAGCTTGTGGTTCTCTCTTGCTGCAAAGAGATCTATGTATGGAGTGTCCCACATAGCCCACACTGCTTGTACCACGTGAGGATGAGGGGACCATTCAGTGCCTATCACCTGGTGCTAGCATGACAGTCTGTCAGCCCTCATATTGGGGGCCCTGGTGATGTGAGTACATCGGATCTGTATTTGGTGTTTAAGACACCAGGAGAAAATCTGCCGAGTCAAGAGAAGAAGTTCTCTAGACCTTGTCCATCCCTGTATGTTGGTGTATGCAATCGCCGGGCAATTGTCTGACCTTTTCAAGACTTTGCTTGCCCTGCACTAGACTCTGAAACTGAACAAGAGCCAAGCGTACTGCCTCCAACTCAAGTCAATTGATCGGACAGTCTCTCAGATGCCCTGAGCAAGAGCCAAATACTGTCAAGAAGAGTGCATGACTCCCCCATATTTGGAGGGGCGCATCTTTAAACATCAATATGTCCTCCTTGAATGGATGTAACGACCAACACTTATGGACATTTTCCTGATTCCATAACCAATGGAGAGACTGTTTCACTTCTTGGCTGATCAAAATTAATTAGAACTGAGACTCCCTGTCCAACAATTAAAGAAAGGCCTGTTGGACCACCCTGCAGTGTAGCCTTTCATGGGGAACTTGGAAATCTAGTGACTTAAGAGTCCCTACGAGACTTCTCCACTGCTTGGTCTGTAAGGCACTCTGGTTCAAGAAAAGGATCAATACCTGCTGTAGTCTGTGGTATCTGTCCTCTGAGGGATACTTAGCATCTGAACAGGACAGTTTGATAACTGGTGTCGAGAAACTCAAAATCTTGTGTCGGGTTGAGATTGGACTTTGGAGAATTCACTAGAAGCCCTATAAAGGTCTTTGCAAATCATCGATATCCGAGTTGAATCCCGTTTCAGGATAGACTGGGATAAGTTTCTCAGCAGCCAGTCATCTGGGTAAATATGCAAACATAAGCCTCTGTGATATGGATAATTCACGACTACTCCCCTGACCATGGATAGAATCAGAGGGACTGGAGCCAGGCTGAATGGAAGACTCTAAAACTGGTAAGTCACTTCGTTACCACAAAGTGGAGATACTTCCAGCATCTTTCAGCTTTTGCTATATGGAAGTTTGAGTCCTTCAGGTTGATGGACATGGCCCAATCTCCTTGTTCATTGTCATGGCTATGGAGACTGGGGTCTCCATCTTGAACTTGTCCATGACCCAGGTACTCATTCAAGACTTTCAGGTCTGACTGGATGTCAGCTGACGCCCTTCTTGGGGCTAAAAACAGCTGACTATAAAACCCTGGTGAATGTGCATTGTGTATTATCTCTATCTCCCTTATTGACAAAAGTTTGTCTACTGTTTCCTGTAATCTGCAAGCCAACAACCGATTGTTTTCTTACTGAAAGGATATAGGAAAGTTTGATAGAGGGGGAGGCTCTGAATTCAATTGAATTGACGATATCTTTAATTTAATTCAAGATAAATCATATTGTAGTTATCTAGAAATAGGTATTTAATAGTATAACGCCTGTCCCATATGCTCCACACATTCCAACTGTAACTGTCCGTTTGGTTATGATACATTACATGTATTGACATTCTGTGCATTCTCGCATACAGATAATCAAATACGAAAGACTTTGTGACTCATCTCAACAACAGCCACAGAACCATCAAAGTCCCTGTGGAACCGTTTCATTAACAATTATGCGTTTCATGCTTTCTGGATACCACAGTTCATTTAGATTCTAACTGAGACTTGTACACAGCATCGGACATCACAACCAGATACACACAGGGATCTACATTACCAGTCAGTACATCTCAAGCACAAGGAAAGGAGGACATATGGTCAGCTGCTGGGGGGGGGGGGGTGGAGAGACACACAAATACACAAAAATAGTTATGTTGAGGCTAATGCAAAGAAGCTGACTTACCTGTATGTAATCCAGGTTATAGCTCCTCTCATTCCATATCTAAGCAGAACAAAACCAGGTATCAGTGTATTAGTTAACCCTATGGTGATAAGACTAAGACTGAGTCAACAGCTTTTCTTGGCAGGGATTGGTGCAATGCACCCAACTCTTGCCACAGAAAGCTATTGCCCTGCAGCAAGTTATCAGGGTATATGACTTACCTACAATTCCAACAAAAACATGTCAACTTAACAAGAAACACAAGTAAAATTTTCAAAGTCCACAACAATATATATCTGGGCACTTTTGGGCAATTTGAGCTGGGATTCTTAATAGCAACCCTTTCCTGTTATCACATTCACTGTGCTAACTGCTGACACTTTGTGGCATACAACAGGTTTGGCTACACTGGCATGGAGGCAGTCTTCACCCAATAGAAAGCACTCTTGGTAACAGTAATTAAACAAATGCAACAAAACTAGATGGAATAAAGATACAATGTAACCATTAAAATCAGTTTGGTCATTTACTGATCAATTGTTTTTGCCAAATTGGATTCAAGCTAAGACTTTAGGAGCACATGGTTGATGGCAAGTATAGGTCGCTTGAAGATTTATCTGTTACCTGAGCGGTAGTACGTATTAACACCCTCTCAATCAACAATGGATCATGCCACTTACAATAACAAAGCAAAACATTTAATCCGTGGTTAACGAGGTAGAACTCAGTGTATTTCCATGTGCCCTTGAGGTATCGCCAAAAAAAGAATTGACATTCTGTAATTCTAATGTTAACATGCTGTGAATATAATAAGTCAATGTATCTCAAATCTGCAATGAAGAAAACATACACATGTCCCGATACTGAAGTAATTTACTCACACCAATGTAATCAAGATCCAAGTTGTAGTATTTCTTGGCTCCTTTGATCCACCGGATGACATAATCTGCTGTCACATTGGGGAATGCATAGGGATTGTTGCTCTTGTTAGTGATCCAGCCCGGGAAACCCCACGGAAGCCCATACAGCTTGATTTGAGGATTCCTCTACAAGTATAAGCATATAACAATACAACATTCATGGTACATTGATGTAAAAAAAAACATACACAGGTTGCCCTTTTATGACCATCCTCGGGAGATGATCTCTCTTCCAACTCTGCTCTGTGATTCAACAGAATGTGAAAGCTGCGTTAGATATGTCTGACTTTCAAGGTTACGATAATGTGATTGCAACGTATGGACAATGTAACTGTATTATAACACTTGACTGTTGTGATATTAATCACATATTGGCTTCCAGTCTACTGCATAGGTAAGAGCTGACTTAAATCATACTAGAAGCATGTTTTCCTCAGACTGTAACCCTTGGGAGAGAAGAGTCTCCCCACTCAAATATTGGTCATGTCTGGATCATAAATTCATTTTTTTCCCTTAATAGCTACATGTACATGTATTATTTATAACACTCTTGATATCTAACTGGATAGCTGGGGCAAGTGTGTATTTACATTTATATTTATGTTTATATTTATCGCACTTCAATCAGTGGATAAATCCATGAGGATGAAATACTGACGTGGCATATGACGTGTAAAATACAGAACCTAAAGCTAGCACTGCTGATTGAGAAGAGCTGATCAGGTTTGGACACCTATGTCAGTTGGCTGCACATGAAATTAAAGGTTTGCACTATTAAGTGAAGAGTGATATGGATAATGCAAAATGTATGTATGTATGTATGTATGTATGTATGTTACGGAATCCTGTTTCTTGTTTTGTTTGATATTTAGACATATGTTCAAATAGAAATTCATATAATTAAATTTATCCCGTACTCAGGGCCATATTACTTTAAAAATGGACTTAATACAGACTACGTAGTCTGACTGACCATACTACGTGGTTATGCACCAGACTACGTTGTGTTGCACTACTTTCTTTCCATTCTTGTGTTCATTCCCTTATATGGCATGGATCTGACCATACTACGTGGCTATGCACCAGACTACGTTGACTGTTCACTTTGTTTATGAACTTAATGTATTCATACACCAGAAGCAAAATAAAATGAGGTCGTGTATGTCTACATTGAAAAGCTTGTGTCTGTTATCTTTTATTTAATTATTAATGGTAGTTTTTTTTAATTTACAATGAAAAATGAAAATTGATAGTACTTAAGTACGGGATAAAAAGAAAACTAGGCTCGTCCGGAGTCTGCTACACCAGACTACCTTCGTGACATCCGCATCACACGCGCCCTTCGGGCTTGTGTGATGGGGATGTCTACTCAGGTAGTCTGGTGTAGCAGACTCCGGACTCACCTAGTTTTCTCATTGTATTTGTTCATATGATCAAATTGATTTGATCATACATGTATGACTAAATATATTTAATGATATGATCAAATACATTTAAACATATAATTAAATGCAGTTAAACACATAATCAAATACCTTTAGCCATATGATTAACATAATTTAAAGATATCGAATCAGCATTTAATTTCTGTGTTTTTATTCATATGATTAAATATCTGATCATATCATCAAACATTTGGTCATATGTTGAAATATTTGTTAATATGTTAAAATATTAGATCACATCATTAAATATTCCATCATGTGATCAAATGGATTGAATTATATGATCAAATACAAACTGATTTCCATGCAGACATATCAGTAAATGTATTTGAACATATGATTAATCTATCTGGGCATATGTCTTAATGTACTTGATGCACTCGTCATAGTGAATGAAAAGGTTCCCTTCAAACTTTCATGTAATGGGAGTACCAGATCATGTGGCAGTCTAAACTTTTATCAGCAATAAACCAAAGATTGATGTCTGTCTCTATTAGTATGAGAGAACAGTAAATATCCATGTACATTCCTCAGCCTCTGCCGGTCTGCTGGACCAGCACCGGTCACACTGGTGCATTCATGCACCACCATATTGCTGATTCCAGTCTTCCACGGACGTTATCATGTGCAAAAAATAGTTTCTGTTTTGCAAAATATTAACAATATTGACAATTTTTGAATATTATAATATTAATGAGAGCAAGAACAGTATATGTCCATGCTGTACTATACAGTCACATTCTTCCTCTTCATACCGGTGTAATGGAGCAAGAGGTCGGAATTGCAGCTTTAGAATGGGGGAGCACCCATTTTGTTGGGGGGGGGGGGGGGAGGGGAAGCGAGTCGGTTGCATTTAATCATATCAGTGAACACATTTGATCACATGTTTAAATCAATTTTTTTCAAGAAAACAAATGCAGTTGATCATATGTTCTAATATTTAATCATACGACTAATTATTCCATAACATGTTTAATGCTGAATAAAACAGGAAATACCATTCCATTATATAATACACACACACATATATATAAGGGATGTCTTGTTGGCTAAAATGACAAAAAACAACAAACATAGTTTTCTCTCTGTTAGGATTATGTCAATGCATGGTTTTTCAGTACGTATTGAAGCGTACAAGTTTAATCCCAACAGTGAGAATCTGGTGCAACATATAGTTAATGCTAAATTGATGTTCAATCCCAAAAGCGCCAGGCAGAAATAAGTGTAAAAACACAATCCAACATTTTATAAAAACATGTTATGCAGTTTAAACATAAAAAACAGACAGCTGTATGCTTCAATTACTTGACAACAGTTTATGTAAACACAACATATTGCGTTTTTAGGATAAGTCCATTATCATTTCTTTTCAACGTGAAAATTCACATGACTCAATCACTGCACAATGACATCCTGTGATTGTCCCGTGCCCTTCAGTTAACATTATGCTGGATAAATCAATAGCCAACAATGGCAGGGGTCAGCACTTGTCGCCAGACAGCTGAATGAAGGGCTAAACGTTGTATGGTCCAGGTCTTAAAAATCAATATTGGATATTTTTGATAAAGTCATCAGACCAGGCTGACTTACACTTGAGGCCAGAGTTACACAACATCTACTTGCTACACTGTTTAATGTTAACACACAAATAAACTGTTGATCCTGATGGTTGCTTGAACCAACTGTTAGACCACGGGAAAACTGTGGTTATGACCTTGTGACAGAGGCTGCATGAAACTCAATCTGGCAGACAAATAATCAACCTGTCTAACAATCAGATTCAAGCAAACAAATACAGATGTAAGCTTAGATCAATGGTGAGGGGATTACCCACATTTGATACCCGCCTTTTCCAACTTGACATTTTCCATCAGTTGCCCTTATTTAACAGAACTCTATCATGCAGACTCGGCATTTTTGCATGTTATAGCATGGTTCTAATAATTCTGCGCCTTTATTGCTTTAATCACTGTATGATTTTCGTGGTGGTTCATATTTTACATTTTTGTCTGGCTACAATAGTGTACCCACATGACAGTCTGGGGCAATGTCACCTGACAGTCTGTCATATGATCCTTGTTAACATCATCATAGGAATACTCAACATAACTGGGGTAGGACAAGATGCCACGACGTGACCTGCTGCTGAACATGCTTAACATGTGTGCCATCATGTGCACTCTGGCATTCACAACTACAGAGCTGTGTGAAGAGCTGGTCCACAGCTGACCTTGACATTCAACCTTTAGTAAATCCCACTCTCCTCTCCGGTACCCAGAAGTTTATCCATGCAATTTCAAAGTATGGACCAAGTGGTTTAAAAATTAAGATTTTGCCAAAGAATTCATGAAAAAATGAAAAAATCACTTTAGCAAGTTTATATGAACCTACTAAGTAGAGACTCACCCAACATACATCCAAGCCATGTTTGACATGAATCTGGCAAACGGTTTAGGAGAAGTAACAAATCTGAATTATCATTGCAATCCCCATTGACTTTCACTATAACCAATAGGATTGTATGCATTAACTGACAAATAATACCCAAATTTAAAAATGTGTTAAAAATCATAAATCCATAACATCATCACCGGGTGAACACATTTGTTTGACCCTCCCACCAGCTGCATTTCCACTGACAGACACTTTTGGAGACGTTGAAAATAGCAAAAATAACCGTAAACAAGAGGGCTGTGTGAACAGCTCATGCTCAGCTGACCCAGAGATTCATCACACTTATGGTTCTATGAACTTGGGATAGGACAAAATAGGTACACGCTTCTCAAAGGTACATGCCAAGTTTGACATAGTAATCAATAGGAAAGGTGCATTTGCCGATAAGTACCCAAACTGAAAAAAAAATCATGAAAATAAAAAATCCACAGCAGTTTCACCTTGTGAACCATTTTGTTTGCCCCTTTCACAAAGAACATATCCACCAAGTTTCAAGTGAATCTAAGTGATCATTCTGAAGAAGAAGTCAAAAACAGTAACAAGAGGGCTGTGTGAACAGCCCGTGCCTCAGCTGATCTTGACATTCATCACACTTGCAGCTCTATGAACTTGGGAAAGGATCAAGGACACCATGTTCTGAATAAGTCTGAACTTTATAGAAGAACACTTACATGGGCAACATCAAAGTTCAAGTAGTTCTCAAGTTATAATGAAGAGTAAAATTCATGTATGTTGCACACTGACCCCACAAACGAGGTCAAGGTCATTCATGTACTGTCTCAGCATGACCTTCATACACAATAATTAACATGTGTAGCTGACTCAAAACAGATCTCAAGTTATCAAGTAAACAGTAAATATCGTGTCAGTTGTCCTGTGAATTAGCATTAGAATGCCCATTGACTTACATAGTAATCAATAGGAAAGCTGCATTGAACGATAAGTACCCGAATTGAAAATCCTTAAAAATCAGGAATCCAAAGGAGTGCCACCTAGTAAACAACTGTTGGACCTTCCACAACAATATATCCATCACATTTCAGCTTAGTCTGAGGGATGGTTCTGAGAACAAGTGAAAAATAGCAAAACCATACAAAAAATTCATTAAAAAAAAAAAATTGCAGCGCCACCTGGTGAACAAATTGGGAACTAGAGGTCCCCGGGAGTGTCTATGTACGATATCAAAGCAATTGGGCGAGTGGTTTTAAAGGAGAAGAATTTTGAAGGTTTGCCCCCCAAAAAACAAAAAAATTAATAAAAAATCCAAAAATCAATAGAGCGTGACCATTTGAAAACTTGGTAGAGATCCACCTAAGGCACATCCCCACCAAGTTTGAAGTAAATCTGGTCAATATTATTAAAGTTATGACCATAACAAGAATTTCCCATGTTAAGTTTTCCTATTAAAACTTTTGTAGAGATTTTGAAAAAAAATCATTAAAAAATCCAAATTCATTGTAACACGACCATTGGAACAAACCTGGTAGACACCCACCCAAGGTACATTGCCACCAAGTTTACAGTAAATCTGGATGATGGATTTGGAGAAGAAGTCGAAAATGTAAATTAGCATTAGAATGCCCATTGACTTACATGGTAATCAATAGGAAAGGTGCATTTACCCCAAAGGAGCCGACTTGAAAAAATCATTAAAAATCAGGAATCTGCAGCATTCCCACACAGTGAACAACTTTGTTTGGCCCTTCCATTAGGAACATATCCACCAAGTGTAAGCTTAATCTGAGTGACGGTTCTGGAGGAGAAGTCGAAAATATCTATAACACACAAAAATTAAAAAAAAAAATTAGAAAAAAACTGCAGCGCCACCTGGTGAACAAATTAACAACAAAGAGTCCCTAGATGTCTTTCTGTGTGATATCAAAGCATTTGGGTAAGCAGTTTCGGGGAAGAAGATTTTTTAAGATTTGTCCAAAAAAAACAACAAAAAAATTCATTAAAAATCGAAAAATCACTGGAGCATGACCATGTGAACAAAATTGGTAGAAATCCACCCAAGGTACATTGCCACCAAGTTTGAAGTTAATCTGGATGACGGTTTTGGAGAAGAAGTCAAAAATGTGAATTTGCATTAGAATGCCCATTGACTTCCATAGTAATCAATAGGAAAGCTGCATTGACCGATAAGTACCAGAATTGAAAAAATCGTTAAAAATCAGGAATCCGCAGCATTCTCACATAGTGAACAACTTTGTTTGACCCTTCTACAAGGAACATATCCACCATGTTTCAGCTTAATCTGAGTGATGGTTCTGGAGAAGAAGTCGAAAATAGCTATAACACACAAAAATTCATAAAAAATTAGGAAAAAATTGCAGCGCCACCTGGTGAACAAATTAAGAGCTACGTGTCCCAGGGAGTGTTCCTGTGTGATATCAAAGCAATTGGGTTAGTGGTTTCGGAGAAGAAGATTTTTTAAGATTTACCCAAAAAAGAACAAAAAAAATCATTTAAAATCCAAAAATCACTGGACCGTGACCATTTGAACAAACTTGGTAGAGACCCACCCAAGGCACATCTCCACCAAGTTTGAAGTGAATCTGGCTGACAGTTTTTAAGAAGAAGTCGAAAATGTGAATTGTGGACAACGGACGGACAGACGGACAGACGACGGACGGACGACAGACGACAGACCCTCAAAAAACCTCAGTTGACTGACAAGTCAGCTGAGGTAAAAACACACAAAAAAAATCATTAAAAAAAATAGGTAAAATTGCAGTGCTGCCTGGAGAACAACACAAGAATTAGAAGTCCCCAGGAGTGTTCCTGTGTGATATCAAAGCAATACGGGCGTTCCGAGTTAGGGATTTTTTTTAACACCAGGCTTCGCATGGTAGATTTTTGCCCTCCGCGCATGCCCGACATGCCTGGTAACGCAATTCCGCGGTCAAGCTTTCCCGGGGTAATAGTAGGCCGTGACCAACACAGCGTGACAGCGAAACCCATACGAGAATCGACGTGCAACAGTGATCGTTCAGTTTCAGTGAACATGGCAGGAAATACGGACGACGGAGGAGCGGCGATTAACGTGATTGAACAGACGGGAAATGAACTATACGACAAATTTTCAAAGATGAAAGTGGTTGACCTTAGGAAATTTCTAAAGATTCGCGGAGTGCATGGGGTACAAATATGTGAAGAAAGACCTAGTTGAGGAGAAAGATGATACCATGGACGTGCGGAGAGCTCGATCGGAGTTTCCCGATGGGAAGAAGAAGGTGGCTTTGCCATACATATCTTCGATAACCTCCTGGACAGAAGACCTGAAAGCAATGCCAGTGGTTGAGATGCCCCATGTCATCGCCTACCTAATAAGCAAATGTGACTGGACACCCAACAATGTTCAGAAGTGCCGCGAATCCAGGGGCTACCAACTTGCAGAACAGGGGCACATCCATAGGGTTAAGTTACACGCGCTGTCGAACTTTGTTTCATGCAAACTTTTGTATGTGAAGGCACTTTGTACAAGACAAACCTCGCAAGGCGAGGCGCCGTACCAGGTCTGGGGAAAAGTCATGGAAGAAGGGGTCATCCATACCGGAGGGTGCCAGTGTACAGCGTAAGAGGGCTTTTAATATTAATCATTTGATATTTATTTATTCATTGTTTAATGTCGCCAATCTTAACCAAATAATAATAGCTGATCTGAAAATGCTTGAAGGCCTACAGTGTGCCGGTGATCAGGTAACAAAGTTTGCAGACAGTGTATTGCGAATTTAGGTCAAGTGCTTTACTGTTAATTTCTGATTGCACCCGTCAAGCGCTAATCTGGTTAGTGGTCAGCCAAGCGCGAGGATCTTCAAAGCACTGGCAGAAGTGCGCCCCAGGCTAATCCCTCAGAACTCACCGAGTCAATCAAGGGTGACTTAATGCATGGTTAGTTGTGCCACAATGCAGGCCCCGATTTGTGTAGGTTTTGTCTCAGGTTTTGTGTCAGTATTTTTCATAGTGACCGTGTTTTCTGCTATCTGAGGTACACCCTGGTATCTTACAGTTGTACACTGGCATGCTTTCTTGGAGTTACACTTGTAGGTTATTAAAATAACCGGCGTTAAAAAAATGACACCAACTTTCCCGTGTTAACACAATGGGGCAAAATGGCGAGACTTGAAAGTGTCCTCCGAGACCTGCAGAAACCTCCGTGACATCGTGGGAACATAGTAGTCAGCGCCACCGGTGGCAAAAATTGTCCCTATCTCGGAACTAAGCTATTGGGTGAGTGGTTTCTTTGGAAAAGATTTTTAAGATTTGCCCCCAAAAAGAACAAAAACTTCATATAAAATCCAAAATCAGAGCATGACCATTTAAACAAACATGGCAAAGACCCACCCACGGCACATCCCCACCAAGTTTAAATGAATCTGGAAGACATTTTTGAGATGTCGAAAATGTGAAATGTGGACAGACGACCAACCGATGATGGACCCTCACAAAAGGTCAGTTGACTGACAAGTCAGCTGAGCTAAAAATTAGGAAAAAATGCAGCACCACCTGTTGAACAAATGAAGGTCTAGGGGTCTCCAGAAGTGTCTCTATGCAATTTCCCAGAAATTGGCCGGTCGATTTCGAAGATGATTTTTAAAAGATTTTGCAAAAAAAAAAAAAAAAAAAAAAGCTGCAGCATAACCATTTGAACACACTTGGCAGAGACTCAATAAAGGTACATGTACATGTTTATTCCCATCAAGTTTGAACAGGATCTAAACGAGGGTTTTAGAGAAGTCAAACATGTCAATTGTGGATGACAGAGGGATGGACAAACAACAAAAACCTAGCACATAACCTCAGCTGCCTGACAAGTCAGATGAGGTAAAAATCACCTGTTGAGAGTACGAGATAAACAAAAGACTGAAAGTTTGTTATTAAGTACATTGTGTTAAACATTGTGCCATGACCTCTCACCCTTTTTGCCTCAACCATCAGCCACCATTCATAGCCTCTCTTGTAGTTCTCATCCCAGCTCTCATGCATATGGGACGATTCTGTGCCATCTGAAAAGACAGTGTGTCATTAGAGGAAAGAAAACCCATTTCTACTTCCAGGCTGAGCAGCAAATCATTTTGAGATATCTAGAGATGACAGAAATAATTTAAATGTTTTTACAAAACTCAACACAGTTTACACTCTAGTTGAGGCATCTGCTTGTGTTTCTAGGGGTATTTCATCATTAGCCTCTGTCAATCTTGTCTGTCTGATTTAGTAGCATAAGGAGGTCTCCATTTCCTCATCAAATATTACAGACTTTATTTTAAAAATGGAGCTGGTCTTTCTGTGTCCTTTAGATAAGGCTTTATCAGCATATTAGCTTTTCTCTGATACTTTTGACTTTAATGATTACTTTGGATTACCTGGTCATTGAGTCTACTACTGGGATTCAAGTTACTACTCGGGCTTACTTGGTCTTCAAGGTTTAAAATACATATACCATTAATGAATGTCCATACCAGTCCAACACATTCATCATTCTCGTCAAATTCTTTTCTTTCTTGGTCAGAGGCTAAGCCATTGACCTTGTCACATCACAGGCAGAACAAATGCATGGAAGGTCCTGCTCCAGCTGCTCTCTGTCCTCTCTCATGATTGGCTCATCAATTAACCTTTAAAGTGCTAATCATGGCTATAGTCCTTTTCTCATTACCGTTAAACATATTAAAAGATTCAAATTCCTCATGAAGATACCTTTCATTCAAATAATGGTTAAAAGATTCAAATTCCTCATGAAGATACCTTTCATTCAAATAATGGTTAAAAGATTCAAATTCCTCATGAAGATACCTTTCATTCAAATAATGGTTAAAAGATTCAAATTCCTCATGAAGATACCTTTCATTCAAATACCAGCATGCTTAGTCTAAAGCAAAAAGGGGATTAGTCAACAGCTTTCCTTGGGACACTGTGCACATTGCATGCAAAGTGCCCCGAGGGAAGCTGTGGACTAAAGCAGTGCTTTAAGGGTTAAGTACGGCACCAGTTTGAATCAAACCATAACTTCTACTATATCATTCCCTAGAGGGAAGAAAACACCTTGTACCAGGAGACTTGTTACAATCCTGACAGTCAGTGGCCCAACTTTAAGTTTTTCACTTCAAGTACAATCAGTAAGGAGGGAATGTTACATATTTGCTTCAAACCCTTGGAAGCAAAACACTGGCTTTCTGGTAAGTTTTATTTGACAAGGGAAGTATACCCTGTAACTACAGTGAAGACGGGCCAGCTCCAGAGTCCCGTAGGTTTCACTATTGACTTCTCATCATCAGTGCTATTATTCAACCCTACACTCTTCACTCTTTCACTGCCAAATTTTGGACTGAGTCAACAGCTTTTCTCGCACTGGGCGCAATGCACCCAATGCGTGCCAAGAAAAGCTGTTGACCTGGGATATTTTCTCTGGAACCTGAGGCATGCTGGTACTTGAATGAAAGGTCTTTTTAATAGGAAGAATATGGATCTGAGATCCTGATGATAATTTAGACTAGTTTCACTTTAGTAGATCATCTTCAGACATGATTGGCACTAAAAAGAGTTAACACATTTGTTAATAATGTAAAGAAGCTAGAGCTACCTTTGTAGATTCAAGAATATGTAACATGTTTACTGAAATAAGTCTTTGTGAGAATCTTCCCACCTGTTGACTGAGCATCCCCTCCTATCTCCACCTTTAATATCTGCAGTGAGGCTCCAAAGTTTGGCTGTAAATACAAAGCTGAGTAAATTAAGGAAGCATATAACAAAAACAGCATACACAATCTATGAACAACTTCTTTGTCACCTTTCTGTTTTAATCTCTTTTCTGTCAAATAAATTTGTCACAATGACCACAAGTTCCACATGCTGTTATGCCTGATATGAAGCTTTTACTTTGCTCTAATTAGTTTTTGACTAACTTTAACACTAATGAAAAACAGTTTGAGTGAGAATTGTGCTAGATGAAATACAACATGGATATCGAGATAACATGCCCAAGTGAACAGCTTTCCTTGACATGGGTTGAGTGCCAAGCACCAAACATATGCCATGGGAAAGCTGTTGACCCAGTCTTAATTCATGGGGCAATAGGGTAACCATGGTAACATATAATAATGATCCTATGTATCTATTATAATAGCAACATAGCTACATGATGTGCAAGAAAAGCAAAGGTTCGCAATACAGTGAAACAGATTTGGAGCATTTCTGTCAGAAAGTAAAATGGGTAATAAACTATACCCCTTAAAATCTTGTGGACACTTTTGCTTGCCCTCAAAAGTCTAAAACTAAGTGATATTTTAACCTATTATACCCTGAAGATCCCCCATTATATTTTCTGCATCATACCAGAATATTTGTATGCCCTGAAAAATCTTTTGGCAGAAACTCTGATCGCTGCACCAAAATTCTCTGTCTGCAGCAAGTTTGCTAAATAAATTCCTGAGATCTGTGATTCAATAAAATCATATTTGAAAATCAGGGATGTGCTGTTTGCACATCATTGCTAGAATTGGGGAGAGCAAGAACAGAAGCTTCCACTGCTCTCCTGTAGAGGGCATTTCAGTCATTCACGGCTACAATTGTGTATCCCCATTACTTTTTATTGTAATTTACGGCTCAATAACTTTCAAACCACTCATCGCAGAAACAGCAAAATTTGTGTGGTAAAATTATGTACTTAGCTGAAATGTTCACAATAATTATATTCTTGCAGCTTTAAAAGTAGTCTTTTAATTTGAGGGTTAATTTAACATGCAACCCAATGAGAATACACATCTCTAGCCCTGAAGAATTCTGTGTATTGGATTGTGTGTTCAGCTGAATACACAGATAATTGGTAATTGTGACCTTTCCTATTGATTATGTTCTGCTTGAGAAACTTATCCAAATATCAGAGTAATTTGTAAATTACTGAGTACAATATTCTCTGGACACCTAAGGCGTCAGTGATTCACTTGCTACTACTTTGTAAACTGATGGCTACTTCACTTTAGTTTCGACAGAACAGTACAGGATTCATAGCAAAAGACACTGGCTACTTCAACAAAACGCCTTTGAAAAATTTACAGAAATCCCTCAAAGTAATATTGCTTGTAAGCTCTCTGTGAGCTGCAGTTGATGTGCAGCTTCTCAGGCCAGTCAGAACACAATGTATCCAAACCAAACATCCGGGCTGTCAGAGGGTAATCAATCTGTCCGTCTAAGACCAAGTACATTGTATGTGTAAATCTACCTCCTCAAAAAAAAAAAAAAAAAAAAAAAAAGAAAGAAAAATAAAATGAAAACACACAAAGGTAAATTGAACAAACTATGTGAAGGGTGATCTTACCTTGAAAAGGTAATCTAAGATTTCATATCTCTGCAGTTCTGGGTAATTGACCAGCAGCTTGGAAGTTGCCTGAAAAATAAACATTCATGATATCAGATGTCTGCAACTGTGTTGGAACACAAATCGAACAGTCATATGTGCAACAAGTCACAATGACAATTACAGTGTTGGTTCATGAAAAAAAGCTACTGTGAATACATTTATTTTCAGGGGCATTAATTTTCACATTTTTTGCATAATTTTGGACCTTTCACTGAAACTTTAAATTCACTATTTTTGTTTAATTCCTATCAATGACATGTCAAATATTTATTTCACTGGATTCTTATTTTCACAGTTTTGAAGCATCAGTGGTAACAAGAACACAGCAAAATTAAATGAATTCACAGTATTTATTTAATAATTAAGCTGTTTGCTGTCCTTCCATCCATTTATCAGTATACAGAGTACCCTCCTTGGTATGTAGGATTTTGAAACTGAAAATTTGCTTATTCTGTACTTTCAGGAATCAGGAATTTTTTTATTTGACCAAAGCATTACAATAATATCGTTACATGGAACAATGTAGCAATTTAAGATGGTAATACAGATGTAAATTAAAATGCAAATACATATTGGTCTGGGAGATGCATATTAAGATCTTCAACTTTGGTGTACCTCTCCATGAAACATATTTAGGTAAGCCTATCCACGCACCCACCGGGCACATGCAACCAGTTACAAGTCATTGCAGCATTTTCTGGTGAATTCTTTCTTTCCTTCCTTCCTTCCTTCCTTCCCTCCCTCCCTCCCTCTCTCTCTCTCTCTCTCTCTCTCTCTCTCCAGGTATTTTTGTCCGACATTTCATTTGAAAAGTATTACACGTAGAAACTCAAAACTTGGCACAATTATACTTCTATGGATCAAGTCTGCCCTTTTTATAATGAGAAGTCATGCTTTTCAAAATTATGCAAATGAGGGCTAATTAAAGTTTTAAATCTTCAATATCTAATGTACTATAGTAGATATGGTTCCGAGTGTATAGGAGTTCGATCATAGCAAGGTAAAAGTCATCTCAAATGGCAAGGTCATGTCAAGGTCAAAGGTCAATTTCAAGCCAAAATGTCATTTTTGAGGTCATTGTTCACTTCAGGCAGAGGTCATCTCAAGGTCAAAGGTCATTTCAAGGTCAAAGGCCACTTTCCGTGGCGGCTTTCTTCTAGGCATAACTTAGTCTATTTTTATCCAATTTTGATCATGTTGGGCTCAAACTGTAGCTATTGTACACTGCACATTTTTGAAACTTACATGTGACCTCTAAAGGTCAAAGGTCAAGGTCATTTGGACGTTTGAAAGTTTCATCCAGTCATAACTTGGCCTATTTCCATCCAATTGTAATCATGTTGGACTCAAATTGTAGGTATTGCAACACTGTACATTTTTATAAGAATATGTAACCTCAAAAGGGCAAAGGTCAAGGTCATTTTGGCCTTTGAAAGTTTCATCTTGTCATAACTTGGTCAATTTTCATCCGATTTGGTTCATGTTGGGCCTTAATTGTGGGTATTGTTACACTATGCAATTTACATGTGACCTGTAAAGGTCTAAGGTCAAGGTCATTTGGACTTTGAAATTTGCATCCAACCATAAGCTTAATGTGATGTGAAGTACCAAAGGATAAAAGTTGTAGCATTTAATATTTACAACTTTTGAAGGCACATAGACAGATTTGCTTTGAAGCAAATCTTCTTTTCTAGTTTTATCTGTATTATGCACCCTCTTGTCTAATGTGCCCACTACCCACCAAAGTAGGGTTTTTATTTGATTTAATTGATTCAGTACTGGTCATGAATAAACAAAAAATACATAAAGGACTAAGCACTGATGGCACAGTGAACCACATACATACATCAGGTAGCTTAGCCCCACCCGCCTTGTATTAACACTGAGTTGAAAGCTTTCCTTCACATGGGTTGGGTGCTATAAGCACCAAATGCACCAAGGAAAGCTGTTGACCTGGGGGCATGTAATCTCCATACACCTCATCTACAAGTTCCATCCATATTATTTTTTATGACTGTTGAAATTAGTCCAAAATATAGTCCAAAACCCAAAATATCAAAGCAAGACAGTATCTGCCCACCTGCTGGTTTACTGGGAAAGAGCGTTAAAATGACAACAAAAACAGGCAGTATTGAATATACAGACAGTAGGTAACAGTGCAATGGATGCCAGGACTCAAAATAATGCACATCACATAAAACCATATGGTACAAATGCATAACATATAAAATGATAGGGTCCCACTGATCAGATGAACCTGTTAAGGTTACTTAAATGGAATACACAACTCTAGCCCACAAGAATTTTCAGGGTTGTGTATTATAGCTGACTGCATGAGACACGTTTCCTCAATATGACATCTAAGTGCTCAGATTTTGGAAAAGCTGGGTTTAGATCCCCAAGGTATGCATTATTGCCTCTGTGGTCATGGAGCCTGAGGCAACATGCAACAAGTATTGACCCTTTCCCCCGTAACACCCACAGGTGCTTGTTATTTCACTAATGGCCCATGTACTAAGGGAGAAAAGAGAAATGGTATTTCCAGTGCCATTGTTATATGGGCAGGGGTGGGGTGGGGGGAGGGGAAAATACATACATACTATAATGTAATGAGAGCAACAAGAAAAGAAATATATGAGGTTGTGGGGGAGGAGGGGAAGGGGAGAGGAGATGTAAAGATATCTTTCTGTCTCCCTTCCCAGCCGTCAAAATAAGGGGCATAGATCTTTGTCTGATACTTCAAACATGATTAATTAGGGACACTGATGCTACATTTATAGCAGCTGTAAGAAGTTGGCAAGTGCATGTACATGTACGTCCATCCCGACCCAAGTCTTAATACATAAATCTTGGTCCACGGTAAAGGTTTGTTGCCGAAAGACTGTTCCAAATTAAATTTTAGTTCCTTGATAGGTAGGCCCATGGAGTTCTAATTGTAGCTCCATGGTAGGCTTAAATGAGATGATGCCAGCCTTACTGGTATTGGAAAATGTGTGACACAGTTAAAGGACAGGTAAGATACCAAAGATTAATCCCACTTTAATCAATCCTAGCTCAAAATGGATTTGCGTTAGGATAACAAATCATACGTGTGTAATTGTCATATTCCAAAGAATTTATATGTCCCGTATTTGGGTGTATGTGATGTTAATTGTTGAATAAACAATTGAAAGTTGACCGCAAAGCATCTACCCCATAAATGTCAATATAAGTCACTAATTATTTGTGATAAAATCATAATTACACTTGCATCTTAATCCTGACATATTGACAACAAAAAATGATCCTGCGATTTTTTATGTTTTGTTTAGTTTTTCTGTTATCCATCCTCAAAGTTTGATGTTTCAATTGTCCCTTTAATTTCCAGGATGTTGATTTTCTTCATTTCATAGAAAAAGAACGAAGCAAAATTTTGAAAACTGCTGAATTGTTTTTGCAGTTCAGACATTACAGAATCAAAAGCCGTTAAAATTAAATGGATTAAATTTCGACCAGCTGTTTTCTCGGAATAACCATTCTTAGGTGGGGGTTCTCGTCCTATTATACTTTCTGAGAAAACAAGCTTCAAAGGCCTTTGATGTTGATCATTTGCCTCTGAAACAATACCGTTTGCTCCAGTGGAGCTGATATTTACACAAAATGTAGTAAACATCGTCCCTTAACATTTGGTGAGGTTGTCAATCAATTATTGGCTAATCACATGAATAAAAGAGCCATTGAAGTATGGAAAACATTACTCAGTGATCTGTCAAACGGCAACAGCAACAATCTGGTTTCAAAGCATGATGTCATGGAGGCGGCCCTTCTGCCGGTCTGCATAGTGCGCTGATGGGGGCAGCTTTATTGTTGTGTTAAACGGGTGCATGCGCATTTTACAACTATTCAAGACCAGGAAATTTGAACTCAGCGTGTGGGATTACTCCAGGAGTGGAGTTTACTGTGTATTGGTAGGTGAATTATTTGTTAACATATTTCAAAAATCTGTCACTGGTTGCCACATAATTTAACAAACACATATATGCAGAAACTTACAAACACCAACTGATTTTATTAGTATTGGTACTTATTGTTCTAAATATGAAGTTTGGTGCATGTAGCTTTTGGTGATTTCGCGTGACAAGTGATTTTGTAAATGGTTCGAAGTTCCGCTGTGTTGCCGATTATTCAAAGTGGCCGCTGCAATGTTGGTTTTGCCAGTCCGACCGTGGCACATTTAAATCCAGCTAATATCTCTCACAATTATGACCATCCAATCATCAAATTAATAAAATTTTTAAAAAAGTACACATGTAGCAGTAGGCACAGGTCTCTGCTGGGTTTTTTTTCTTGGTTTGATATTCAGTTTTACTTGTGTGTATATATTTTATATATATATATATATATCCGCATATTTTGTCTGTAGCCTTCATGAAAATGCACATGAACATTTATAAATAATATTTAAATGTCATATGACTTTCTTTCAGCATTCTTTGTGGCCGATTATGTTTTAAAGTGTTTATTTGATTTTTAAATGAAATGAAACGCATACAAATATCTTGATGTCATATGAATTTATTTCAACATTAAGCATGGCTGATTATGTTTTAAAGTATCTGTTTAATTTCTTCAAATAAAATTGAAGTTCAGATACATACAAGTAATGGTTGCTGCTGAACTCGTAAACACAATGAAAATGTAGATGAATTTATTACATTGAAAATATGTGTATACTTTTTTTTTTTAATCAATGGATTTTAAATGCAACAAATATCTTTCATTTGTTATCTTCATTTTATTTCCCTATGAAAATGAGAAACAGACACATTGTCAGTCTGTCAGCAAGGAAACTGAACTGCTGATAGCACCATGACTTTCGGCTTATATTTTGAAAAAAAAATCCAGTCATTTTTTTTTTTCATTATTTGTGGTGGTTTTGTGGTTCTTAATATTAATCTTGCCTCCCTGTAATTTATAAGTATTATGTTTTTATTTCAAATATAGAGTTTATTTCCGCCAAAAACATGATAAATCTTGGAGCATCCTGCACCTGGACACTGTGTTTACTGGACCATGACACAGTGAGCTGGGTACAGCTGGGCCCCAGACTGGGTCACAGATTTGGCCTCTGACACCTGTGTAACTGAATGGTGGCTAACTCATAAATTCTGTAATGTTGAAATTGGCATAACTCCCTTAAAATTTTTAATAAAGGGGAAATGTAAACAGATTTGGAATCCTCATAGCATGCTGGTCACAGTGATATATATTTTTTTGTATATATTTGCACTTTGAATTTTTTTGCCTGTCCCTAATAAAAGCTTGAAAATTTGACAACTTCTAGAAAGGACATTCATCTTGTAAAAACCGTTAAAATGCAAAAATCGGCCATGCAAAGGTTTTTGGTGTCTTACCTGTCATTAAAACGAGTAGCACTCCCACTCTGAGAGCTTCTTTGGAATCCGGCCCACTCGGATTTAAAACAATGTGCTTCTTTCAAACTGAGTCAGTTACTTAGTGAACAACTGAAGTGCAATGTTTCGCCTCTGAAATCTCGGACCAAAGAATGGCCCTTCATTAAATACATACCCCTCCACCACTGAGGCCTCCGATGCCATCAAATTGTCTTCCTAGCCCAGGTGTATTGTCTACAATGTATGCATTTCTTATACCAATTTGAGTTCCTATCAGAAACAGAAAAAAACTCAGACACACAACGTGCACACAGCCTGCCGCCACCATTTTGTATCAGTCACATGATAGCGATGGACTTCTAAGCGCTTTATATAGATGAGGGACCGTTTCCACAAACACCGCGGACCTGCTTTCGGACGTCCTTGACCACTGGGCGAGTGTAGGCTCTGCATATGTTCTCATTTGCCATTTTTCCAAGAACAGATTTTCACCAATAATTTAACACCAAATTCCTATACGTAAAGTGTTTCCATTGGCTGTGGGTAAAACCCTATTCGGCATTCACAAGGTTTTGTTCTGATAACAATAAATTATTTACACCTGCTGCAACTTCGGATGACAGTACTAGAGTAGGCCTAAGTCTTGGAACCTTTAACAATGTGATACCTGCAGCGTAGGCTCTATTGTTATTTTTAATTTTATCTTCATTTGAAAAAATTCAATTTGTTGTTGTTATTCGTGAAATAGGATTTTTCCACGCCCTAAACAAACACAAAGTGAAGTACTATGGTACTCAAAGACAAAGTGCCAATAATGATCCTTCTCCTGTGTGACTAAATTGACTGTCTGTGGCAGTGGTAACTTCAATCATATTTTCTCTTTAATTTTATTATATTCGCATAATCTACTACTACTACTGGGACTGCTGCCGCTGCATGTACCACTCACGAGATCTGCATTTGTAGAAAAATAAGCTACATCATGATGACCCACACGTGCTCAAAGACAACATTCAACTCCAGTTGAATGGCCACAATAATAATTTGCTTCTTATTAGGGGGCGGTCATTATACCACAGCGGGGGGAGGGGGGAGGCTCGGGATATTGGGATGGCGTATCATCATAGTTTTTGTGCCCCTCCCCCCCAATTTGATGACCCCCCAGGGTGGGGATGGGCCAATTTTATAACCCCCCCCATTAGGAGCATGTGTAATTTTGTGGCCATCTCCCCCCCCCCCATAATTGAGTAGAAAAATTTTGTGACACCCCCTCCCCCAATATGCCGAGCCCCTCCCCCCCCCCCGTAAATAATGACCGCCGCCTAAGTAGATTAAAAATGTTTTAATTGAGAGGACTGTCTTATCAGCACAAGTTGTTGTCAAGCGGATGCTCTTCAATTGATATGTGCTGGTACTGTATGGAGAAAGCAACCAAGTACACACACTGGTGATGTTCCTTTCAAATTCTGATCACAAACTTTGTGTTTCATGTACAATGTTTAATACCTGTGGGATCCTCATATCATTCATAAACAGTTTAACCATTGGTAATATACGTTATGACCAGAATCAAACTTGAACAATACATTTTAATTGCATAAAGGGTGTCAGAGTAGACATGGGGCCCCAATCTGGGGAAATGACGCTCCTTATCAGATCAATCAACATGAGAAAACATATTCACATTACTAAGCTTGTCTTTGAAGTACTCTGGGAGTAGACTTGACAATCTTTAAGCATGATGCAGCGGTCATGATTATTGGTGTAATTAATGAATTGTGAAGTTGGAAAACTTGATTGAAATGTGCTCCACCTGGCTAGATGCTTAACTTTTGCAGGGGCTCCATCTGTAATGTGCAGGAAATCAGAGGCTAAAACCGGACCCCTGCCCAAAGTGGGACATCTGCCTCCTGCTGGTCCTGAAAAACAGGAGCAACCAAAAACACCAAACATAGCAAGGGTCCTGGGGGCATGCTCCCTGGGGAAATTTTGAAACTTGCCCCTTCATTTCCTACATTTTGAGCTGTTTTAAACATCATTGGAGACATTCTCAGTCAATGAAAATGATCACTCAGCAACTCTAATAGCTAACAAAATAAAATAATGTTTGGGGCCAGTCACAATTATCAACATTCTCACATTAGTACATGTACAGCATACCAACTCATAGAACCCCCTCCATACCTTGAAATTAGTTCTTTAATTTGACCACTTATTCAGACACTAAAACTTGTTCATGCTATGTTTATACAGCTTCTCATGTAAATATTAGGTACTATAATGCACAGTTTTCCAAACATTATTATAGAAAATCAACGTTTTGTATGTGTTTTAAAAAAACATACAGTTGCTCTACAGACCTTCACCCTCTTCCCCAAAAGCATATACTCTGTGTGCTATTGTGAAAATGTTGATTTTTTTTCAAGTTTTGGGCCCCTTACTTTATTTATTTGTTCATTCATTCATTCATTCATTCATTCATTCATTCATTCATTCATTCACTCACTCACTCACTCACTCACTCACTCACTCACTCACTCACTCACTCACTCACTCATTCATTCATTCATTCATTCATTCATTCATTTATTTATTTATTTATTTATTTAAATTTTTAAGGATTTGGACCAAGGTAATTTTTTTGTAGTCTTGTCCAGGCTCTTCACATTCAATGCAACAGAAAGCTGCCATAATTGACCACCCACTGTAGTATTGAGCCAATACTACAGCTATCAACCATATCATATCTTTGCTCTTCCGAGTCTTTGAACATACATACATACATATATACATACATACACACACACACACACACACACACACACACACACATACCGGGTACATGTATGTATGTATGTATGTATGTATGTATGTATGTATGTATGTATGTATGTGTACATGATGAAAATGTAATTTTATCCAAGTACGGGTTCGTATCGACCAGAATATGACAGCCATTCTGCTGGTTGCCCCTGTGAGGACATGAAGCATGCCAATGTGACTGATTGGAACGCCTCTATCTGCTCGATTAGTTTTGCCTTGACACACATTTTCAAAGTCACATGTTCAATGAGGTTATGTTTACAATATTTTGAACACAACCCACTCACCCCTGCATCAAGGCCTCCTATTCCGTCAAATAATCTGCCCATGCCCATCGATGGATTGAAGTGGTACACAGAAAGACTATGACTATGCATGCCTGCATAGCTGCAAAAATGAATGACAGTCAGGAACAATGCACCGACTCTGTTCATGATCAGCACTTTCCGAGTGCCCAAGCCCGGCATCTTCCACAACAAAGCGTACGGACAGGGACTGAGGGACCATTTCAGAAACCAGCTTGTCCAGGGATGGCGTTGAGAAGATTTTAATAAAAAAAACAAAAAAAAAAAAACAAAACAAAAAAAACAAAAAAAAAAAACAAAAAAAAAAAACCAAAAAACACGAGGCAGTTGATATTCCATATTTTCACTCATGTTTTCCGCATTTCTAATTTTTCTACGGTATTAAGTTTTTCTGAACTAGTACACAAGATATGTTGTCTTCAGAGCAGGCAGCGTCCGTCTAGTTCTATCTCCAGCGAAGTACATATAAACCAGAGCTGTCCAACTGGAGCATTGTAGGAAAATCTTACTACAATGCTCTTCAAAATTGCCACAAATTTTCTCAAAAATAAGTGTTTCTTATGTGAAGAAGTGGAAAAAATGCTACAAGTAAAGAAAATTTTGCTACCGAGATTTTCAGCTGGGTCGCACTGTATAAACATCAGAACAAAAAAACAAAAACAAAAACAAAAACAAACACACACACACACACACACACACACACACACACACACACACACACACACAGAGTCTGCTTCGCAGGCAAACCAATAAAGATATTGTCATATAAAATGAAAAAAAAAAGTTTTTGTATCTTATTTGTAATGCTAAGTTCTAACCTTGAGACTGCAATCTTGTCTCTCATAAAACGAGACCCCTCTGCTATTGTGGCCTAAATAAAAAAAAAAAAAAAAAAGCCGACATCTCACATTTTGTTCATGTTTCAATTCCAAGAAAATAGGAAGGGTGAATGGAAGGAAAGAGATTAAAAAAGATAGAAAGACAAGAAAGGTAGAAACAAGACAAAGACAAAGAAAAGTTGTATGGTGATTTTCAAAGACAGATGTTAGGAGGTCTATCTATCAACATGCATCTTTACACTTTAGAATACATATACACGTACTTCCATATTTAATAAGACATTTGTTTAGAACAAATACTTCTGCTTCAATTCTTATGTATTCAGGGAACATGGCATGTCACACTTTACTTCAAATCACACATTAGAATATAAAATCTCCTTTCACCATACTATGGATGGATGCAGCCTAAATTTATTTGTGATAAAATTTCATGAGTGAACCACATGAATGAGTATCGGATGGATCCATGGCGAAAGAGATAACGACATAGTAACCATAGGGATACCCCCATGGAGTTTTCCCATTCAAAAATAAAAAAACACACAGCAAACCTGATTTGTGAACTACTGAACAAAGTGGAAAGAGACTTGCCCCAAGGTCAATTTCTGTCACGTTTGACTGATAGCCAATCATTTTTAAGAACTGAAAAATGGACAGACACTTGCTGATGCTGTCCCTTGAAAACGTTTGACATTCTGCATGCATCTTTCATTGAGCAACTCCTGATTTAGATGTTAAGCAAAAAAAAAGAAAAAAAAAAAAAAAAAAAAAAAAATCTTATATCATCTCATACTTCAGTTATGAGATTCCTTGCACCTACTTTTTCATTTTGAACATGGCAGCACCTAAACTCTATCAGCAATCAGAAAAACTGAAGGGTTGATTTAAAAGGTCCTAATACACTATGTTTTGAAGACCATACAAAGCAAAAAAAAAATAGCATTTCAAATATATTTAAGTACAGCTTATATGATTTGAATAAATGGAATTCTGTTTCATTTTACCCCTGTTTTGCATGGAAATTTGATCAGATCTGGCAAAGTTTTAGACACTCACAGCCTTGAAGAGAATGTTTTCACACCGTCACTCCCAAGCTTACATGGGATATGAAATTTACAGAGAATATTTTTTTTCTGGTTTCTGGATAATGGGGCTGATTTTCTTGTTTTTCCAACTTTGAAGGTGGAAGTCAGACAAAATATAAGGTTTGTCAAATTTCATACATTAGAGACTACTTGGAACCAATTATTAAAACCAGACTTTTTTCTTAAAATGAAATAAAAAAATCGCACATCTTGGTACAAGGTTTTGATCAGCGGTAATGGCGAGAGCTTGGGTTACACCACATGAATATCTTAGTTATCTAATGAGATTAATATCATGGCTGACATACAAGCATACAAAGTTGTATTTCACAAACTTTCTCACCTAGAATTTTCACCTTAGGAGTCGACTAATAGACAATTAAATTATGTGTGTATCCCCAATTGTGGTTTTTCATGTTTTGCATTTTCTTACACATACATACAGGTTGTATGCATCTAGGAGTACACTGCACATGGTCCAAAAATGTCACTTTTCCCCCTTTTTGTGTTGGCAGTACTGCCAATGTTCTAGTCATAATAAGAATCATCTGTTTATGAAATAATCAATATTGTAAGAGAAATCTAACTGAAATGCTTTGCTCTGGTTTACACACATGCAGGCTCCAGTGGCTGGACAAGCACCATGTGCAGAACAGAAGAAACACATACTGCTCATCTCACCGATCACCAATGGAGACAACTTGGGATCACAAGTTGCAGCATACAAATCAATCTTTTTTTTTTGGGGGGGGGGGGGGCATGGATTTTATCTGGAAGCTCAACACAAGGGGCCAGGTTGTACTTACTTTGTGATTGGCTAGATGTGACCAGAAGAAATGAACACTGCTTATGTTAAAATTCTCTGGATGCAGTTTCATGTCATGAGACTATACACCAAACTAATGACGCCGGCCAATTACTTTTAAGCCTTTAGGATTTATAACTGTGATGCGCAAATGTATAATCTTCAGAACTCCCACCCTTCATATCTGCACAAAAAGTGGTATTACTAATTCAATTGCTTTTCAAGATGTGCGATATTATATCTTTAAACACATTTTTGCTCACAATTTCGGTCAAATTATAGGTGGCACCACCAGCATAAGATTTTGATCTCCTCCACAATCCCACTGAATTTCATGATGATCTACCAAACATTAAAGATTCTAGAGTGGTCACAAGATTTTCACATTTTGACCCCTATATTCCATCATACTGTGGGTGGCACCACCAATATCAAACTTGACCTAGGTTTTCATATACTTGAGAAGTCCTGAAAGTGATATGGGGCTATCTTGACTGTGGACTGTATTGTGCTCACAGGCAAAAAGTTAACAGATGGACGGATGGAAGGACAGAAAGACACAAGTGATACCATGAGCTCTACCACCTGTTGGCAGGAGAGCTTAAAAAAAAGGCCTAATCAAAATGTGGATTGTTGGAAAATGCACTAAATTTAGCATACATTAAAATTCCCTAAGATTTATTTGCGTGCTATTGGATTTACCAGATGTCTCAAACCTGTGTGTTAGAACTTTGTGTCTATCTATAATATTTTTGAAGATATAAAGCTTTTAAAAATTTTATTGCCCACAATTTGCATAATTTTAAATACCATGACTATTCCAAGTCAGGTGCTTAATTTCACTGGTAGGTCAGTCATAATGGCAAGTTTGGTGGTTTTTGGAATAATAGTGTCCAAGAAAAACTCTGGGCAGATTTGGTCGTAAAAGAAAGAAAGAAAGAAAGAAAGAAAGAAAGAAAGAAAGAAAGAAAGAAAGAAAGAAAGAAAGAAAGAAAGAAAGAAAGAAAGAAAGAATTCTTGGAAAAACAAAACGTCTGGGTTGGCACTGAGACATAACTACCATTAGAATGCCCATTGACTTGCATAGTAAGGAATAGAAAAGGTGCATTTACTGATTAGTAACTGAATTGAAAAAAATCTTTAAAAAAATAAGGAATCCACAGCAGTGCTACCCAATGAACATCTATACTTGAACCTTTCACAAAGAACATATCCACAAAGTTTCAACTTAATCTGAGGGACGGTTTTGGAGAAGTGTCAAGTAACGAAAACACACAAAAATTCATAAAAAATTTGAAAACTGCAGCACCACCTGGTGAATAAATTAAGAACTAGGAGTGTTATTCTGTATTATCAAAGCAATTGGGGGAGCGGTTGTGGAGAAGATTTTGTAAGATTTGTCCAAAAGAACAAAAAACAAAAAAAACCCCAAAAAATTCATTTACCATCAAAAGATCACTGGAGTATGAAAAAATTCATTTAAAATCGAAAAATCACTGGAGCATGACTATTTGAAAAAACCTAGTAGAAACCCACCTAAGCTACATTCCCACCAAGTTTGAAGTCAATCTGGATGACAGTTTTGGAGAAAAAAATTGAAAATGTAAATTAGCATTAGAATGCGCATTGACTTACGTAGTCATCAATATGAAAGCTGCATTGACTGATCAGTACCTGAATTGAAAAAAATCGCTAAAAATCAAGAATCGACAGCAGTGCCATCTAGTGAACAACTTTGTTTGACCCTTCAACAAGTAACATATCCACCAAGTTTCAGCTTAATCTGAGTCACAGTTCTGGAGAAGTCGAAAGATAGCAAAAACACACAAAAAATCATAAAACATAAGAAAAAAATCGCAGTGCCACCTGATGAACAAATTCAGAACTAGGAGTCCTTGGGAGTGTCCCTGTGCAGTATCAAAGCAATTGGGTTAGCGGTTTTGGAGAAAATTTTAACAAGATTTGCACCCTAAAAGAACAAAAAAATCATAAAAAATCCCGAATTCACTGGAACATCACAATTTGAACAATCTTGGTAGAGACCCACCGAAGGCACATCCCCACCAAGTTTGAAGTAAATCTGGCTGACAGTTTTGGAGAAGAAGTCGAAAATGTGAATTGTGGATGATGGATGGCTACTCACAACATAACCTCAGCTGATTAACAAGTCAGCTGAGCTAAAAAAAACAAACAAACAAACAAACAAACAAACAAACAAAGCACAGGACAAAAAGCTTATTACATTCATGAATTGCTTTAATTGGTTTTCTTCATTACAGTACATAAATAGTATGTCTCAACATTTAATATTGACTGTTCATATATACAATGTGCAACACATGCTGTCACACAGCAGTTCCGTGCAACAGGTTACCTATAAAATCAACATAAATTTAGCGCCATTATAAAAGACAACCTCTTCCTCTGGCAGTATCATACAGGCAACCTTACTTAAATATCAACTAATGTGAAACAAAGCAAAACAAAACACTGTACAGTCTTTCACTGAGAACTTTCCAAATAAATATACCTATTTTCTTTTACTGGATATAGTGAACTATATGTAAAAGTAATCAAAGACTCATTAATATTGTAATGAGATTCTCTGTAGACCTCCAACACATACCGGTACATGTCATTTTAACACTGGTTTATGCATTGAGTCTTTGCGTACTGAAGACCATACTGACACAAATATGTGGACAAAGTAACTTCAACATGTTAGTATGACCCATACAAAGTAGACTCCTGGAAAAGTATGAACCATCCACAGCCATCCTTAGTGCCCTCTGTGGCAAAAGTGCAAGGAAAGCTCTTCAAGTCACTGATATTCTAGAATGTTCTTGGTAACACAAATAGAAGCCCACATTTCAGAGCTCACCAATTCATATGTCCACCAGCCCAACAAAAGCCAATTCTCCATCAAAGAAAGTAAACATTTCTACTCTTTCCATGCCAATCATGTCTTAAGTCGATCTACTGAAGTCAAACTAGTCCGAATTATTATTTGGATCCCAGATTCATATTCCTCATAAAAGAGACCTTTCATTCAAGTACCAGTATGTCTATAGTTCTAGAGAGAGTATCACAGGTCAACAGCTTTTGCATGTTGAGAAAAGCTGTTGACTCAGTCCAAAATTTTGCACTAAAGGGTTTAAAGGACCATCCCTGGGAGAAAGCAAACAAGCAGGCTGTGTGAACAGCCCATCCTCAGCTGACCTTCACATTCAACCTGGAAGTTCCACTTTGGTCTTGGGATAAGGATTTTGGAGAGAATGTAAAAAATGTGAATTTTCATTGCAATCTCCGTTGACTTGCATGTTAATCAGCAGGAATGAATGCGTTAACTGACAGATACCCGAATTGAAAAATTTGTTAAAATTGGGAACAGAGTACCAGCAACTTGTGAGCACTGGGTTAATCCTCCCACAGGCTACATTTCCACCAAGTTTCAGAAAGATTTTTTGCGGAGAAACAGTAAAAAATAGTCATAACACACAAAAATTCATAAAAAAGAAAATAACTGCAGCACCACCTGTTGAACAACAGGTCTGCAGGTCCCGAGAAGTTACTCTATGCCAAAGCAATTGGCTGAGCAGTTTCAGACAAAATTTTTCAAGATTTTGCCCAAAAAATGAAACAGGCAGAAAAACAAAATCTTGAAATCAATGGCACATGACCATTTGAACATGCTTAGTAAAGTCTCATCCAAGGTACCTCCTCACAAAGTTTGAAGTGAATCTGGTGCACGGTTTTGGAGAAGTCAAAAATATGAATTTCCATTGCAATCCTGATTGACTTGCATGGTCATCAATAGGAATGTGTGCATTAACTGACAGTTACCCAAGTTGAATAATTTGTTAAAAATCAGGGATCCAGAGTATCATCACCTGCTGAACAGCTTTGTTTAACCTTCCCACGAGCTACATTTCCACATTTCTACCCACTTTCAAAACAATCTGAGTTACAGTTTTGAAGAAGTTAAAAATAGCCTTAACACACAAAAGTTCATAAAAAAAAAATGACAGCACCACCTGTTGAACAAATTCAGGTCTGGGGGTCCCCAAAAGAGTCTCTATGGAATTTTGAAGTAATTGGCCGAGCAGTTTCAGAGATTTTTAAAGATTTTGCTCCCAAAGAATGCCCCCCCCCTCCAAAAAAAAATCATAAGATATCTAAAAATCAACACTGCATGATCATTTGATCTAACTCAGCAGAGAACCAACCAAATTCCAAGGTATATCCCCACCGAGTTTAAAGTAGAATCCCACTCATGTTTTTTCGAAGAAACTGAAAATTTGAATTGTGACAGATGGACATCAATGCTGAAGGATGAAGGACCAACCTATAACCTCAGCTGACTGACAAGTTGGCTGAGGTAAAAGTTACTTTAACAAACAAAACGTCTGAATAAATGGACAAATGAGTTGAACAGGGAGAAACCAAAATACCAGAACTTGGCACAAAGACAAGGGCAAAAAACAAAAGCATGTGTGTGCCCGATTTGTATATTTTAAAGTGTTAATATTCATTGGGGGAAGGGAAGGGCAAATTGTTTTTGTTAGCTTTGTTAGCTAATGTGAATAAATTGAATGCCAATACATTCTCATCAGGTCCCTCAATATTAAAACTGACAACCAAATACACTAATGGTTAGTTAATGATAACTGAAACTTAATCATAATGCTCCACTACAGAGTAAGAATACTAACACTAACACCAATTATGCATTCAGCATACAAAAACATCTCTAACAGAAGTTGTAAACTTAATGGACATTCTATTTGCACCTTGTTTTACCAATGATTCTGACTGGAAACTCTGAGCTGAAAGTAAGTACGTGTACATCATATTCTTCCTAGTGAGCACCCATGCTGAACCAATAAGTGTCCCTTCATCACCAGGGGTCATGAATAAAATAAACAAATTAATAATGCTAAATATTTCACATTTTCCAGTCATATTCAAGGCATTATGGTAACAACAGCGACAACCCAATTGTAGGCTCAAGGTACTTCATTCTACATTTGATTTCACTGGTGCAAAATGCACTCATTGAAAAAAAAAAGGTATTATGACAAGCAGTTTCTCCCATAAACATAGTGCTGTAAAATTGAATCTCTGACATAATTATATATTTTACTGGTGTCTTCTCATCTCTGCAATGCTTTTACTGAATAGTCTCTTTAATCTGTACTACTGCGATTCATTTTTGAAAAATCTTGCAATAAATCATATAAATGCAAATTGTACAGAACCAGAAATAGACAAACTTTTATATTAAAGCTTATCACAGGCAATGGATGCTTTCCTATTCAGACTTTCTCTGGAGATGCTCGAAGTAGCCACAAAAATATGTTTATTTTGTAATTTTTTGTTGCCTTGATTGATCAGCACCAATAAAAATACACTGTAACTTCACTTGTTCATGATTGGTCAGCACCAATACAATGCTAAATACCATTCCCAAGTCAATGAAATAAGACAAAAAAAAAATGGGATATTTCACACTTAGCACCCCCTCCCCTCTACTTTTATAGATATCTGAAAACTGTGAAAACAGAAAATGAATTAACCACCTTAATTACAAGGTTTCACTAACCTCTTGAGATCCATAAACACTCAACTTCTAAATCTGTCCGTTGAAGTAAGACAGTCACCATCTTTCCCTGACATGGCTCAGGTGCCAGCCCATGCCAAGGAAAGCTGTTGACCTGACATGTTATCGTGATTGGTCTGAGCTACAATTTTCTTCAAACTGTTTTTCTTACTTTTCAAAATTAATAAAAACATTGAAGCACACATTTAACTATCTGCCAGTTTAAAGGGGAATGGGTTAACTGTTCACAAAATAATGTATCAGTTGAATTTATGCAGTCAAGCTACAAGTGCATATAAAACTCCAGTATGTAAGTAGTCTTTTAAGTCAACAAGGAACTCCCTTTTCTTGTGTGTTGCTTTTTTTGTCTTCTTAGTACCCTATTACCTTTTGTAAAGTCCCGATTCTTGACAATCCATGGTTAAGTACTGGCTTTAAACATAGCAGCTATTCCAGCACAGTGGAACATACTATGTGACCTCACATAAACACACTTTGGCAAAACACAATTCATTCCGTTTGATAAATTCTCCCTGTAAAACACAGAAGTATATCATATCACCACAATGTCAAATGTGTGTGTGTGTTTGTAGAACCTGTCGTTCCTCATTGGCCCGCATCATTAAACACAGAAGAAGCTGTACGTAAAGGCAGATGATAAAATACCTTCTTGCCAAAGTAGCAATGCTGATAAAATTGACAGCTTAAAAGATGGTTTCTTTACACACACACACCCCCTGCACTTTATTTAAGGAGTCTTGTCACCATATATGTTAGGAATAAATATAACAACTGTTGGTTTTGCAGTAGAGGCCTGTAAATATCTATTTATCCAAAATGAGTCTTCCTTTCAAAGATCATACCTAAATGTACCTGCCATACTCAGGTACATCACACATCCCCTGTGAGGTAAAATATAACATATTTAATCTTATGCACATAGTTAAAAACAAAAAACAAAAACAAAAATGACAGTAAATAAATAAAATAAGATAGAATGAAAAATAAATTTTAAAAAATTAAAAAATGATGAAATAAAAAAAAAAAAAAAAACACCATTCCTGTATCAATATCATAAATGTACCCCATTAGCACATCAGTCTCAATCCAGAAATAGAGCGTCAATAGTTTTCATGCAAAGTTTCCTCATTTCAGTATCATAAATACCAGGTCCATCTGAGTGGGCCTAGATGTGGGATGGTATGACTGTATGTGTTCTCTACAGAAGCACGTGTTTCATCCAAACCCATTTCATAGATAAAGAGTAGCAGACCTGGAAAGCCTTGGTGAGGAATGGACTAGGTTACAAACATTAAAATGGCCAGCCGGCAACAGAGGCCTGTCAATATATGGCACACAGCAATCTCACCGGTTTTGTTGTGGAACAGATTATTCCGACGATGAGGTGTAGCAGATCAAGCAGTGCTATTTAACCCCCAGCGTACTATGGCCACAGCAGTTGAGGTTTAACACACTATCATGTGCACAGAATGCTGGGTAACAGTTAGCCTAAAACATCGGCTGGTGGTCCAGACAGTATAATGTAATTTGCAAACATAGGATGTCACACAATCTGGGTGTGCTGTAATGTAACCAGGGGGAATCCATGCTCCCCTATGCACTCTGTGTAAGAAACTACTCTGGATAAAAGAAATGCCTGCAAAACTTACAGAACAGATAAATATTTTCCTTTTATTGTACAAATGATAGATAGACAGATATGACAGGTACGTACACTATTATTCACTCACATGGTGCAATTAATGACTCTTTTCAACAGCTGCACACAATTAACTGTACAAAACTGCAGTAGACTACCTTCTACAAATTTTCCGTCTTTTTCACTGGCTATACTATCATTTTTATTCTAGTTTCTTTGGTGCTCTGGGTAGCAATGTTAAATGTTGTTCTCTGCATAGTACATTATTTATCTTTTAAAAGTCATACCTGAATTACCTCTAGCAACCAGCTTTGTACAAAGGCTCTAAAATTAGCAATTACTACCATGCCCAATCTTACAATCATTTCCACCTTCTTGTCTACATTTTGGTGTAATCTTGGACCTAATCTGAAATAATTACTCTCTCGTTTAGCCAGCGATTTCTCTTACTGACCATCCAATATGAACTTAGCAACATGAGCAATATTTGATGCTCTATAAAGCTCTGAGCTGCTAAAACCGGGAAAATACAAGCTGACTGAAGACTTCGTTGTAAAATATACAAATAGTAGAGAAAACAACTATCATTATTGTAACACAGAGTCCATTCTGCACTCATTGTACTTCTAGAAACATATTCCATGGTCCCCCTCATATTTGGCCACCCGTGGAGTAGTAGTGTGGCCTTATAAGCAGAGGTAGTCTTGGAAGGGTGCTTCCAATTGCACCGTTTCAGCACACCAGGTGTTCTGGGGTCTTTAAGGGTTGCACTCAATTTAATTGGTGCAGGTCAGACATATACTCAGTATGTGTACTTGATCATTCAGTATCTCCCTGAGATTTGACAATCTGCTGTTGCAAAGTTTTAATGTTCTTCATTCATTTTTTTTACCATAATTTATGGTACTACTTTATTAAGAATCTCGCACTACTATGTGAAACAAACCTACTTCGCTTCAACTTTGCACATCAAATGCCTTTATCATAAGGTGACCCAATCTATGCTGCGAGTAAGTACCATGAACTTGGATCCACGCAATATCTTCGGTTTTGATCCCTCTGTATCTCCTCAATCAGCAAGACCAGCGTCTTTGGCCATACCATAGAAGATAGTGTTTTTGTCTTGTACTAGGGCTTGCGGGCTGTCAAACTCTCTCATCTTCCCATTGTCTAACACCATGATTCTGCAAGCACAGGTTTCACAAACTGCACATATGACTTGTAACATTTCACTTGCAGGTGTATGAGACATTACCAGTGACTTTCAGGAGTTTTTCAGTAAAATCATGGCTTCAGATAAAAAAAGTGTCTATAAAGTCTAGATTTTCTGAAAGCTAGCAAACTTGAGATAGCATGATTTCATTATATATATATATATATATAGGCTAGCAAACTTGAGTAGCATGATTTTACAATATATATATATATATATGCCTGCACAAACGTGTAACCCGTAGATTCACGGGTTGCACAGTGGAGCAGTGGTTGTAACCCACTCAATGCTTCTTGTAACTTTTGGCAATAAGAGGCGACTGTAGCTCACACAACAAACTTAAAATATAATGGATGAATGACCTTAAAATTAGATTCAGTTTTCATTTGACATATTTTTCATCTTTTCTGCCAGAAACGGTAAGAACATTGACATGTATCTGCTAACTCTATGTGCAGACAGCTGGGATAGGCATTTCTGACATGTACAGTTGCTTTGATGATACGGTCAGTCAGTGTAATTTAGAGACTTTTAATGTACATGGAAACACCTGTGAGATTCAAACACTGTGATGTCATGAAAAATGGACACTTTGTAAACATGTGGGTAGGGACATAAATATGGCTTCCTTTGTCTTATCACATCAAAGGAAGTGCTGGTGAGACCAGCCAATGTTAAAGACCAGAATTAATGATTAGGTATTTTACAGTCATCTCTGTTGAATGAGGTACAGTACGGATGGTACTGGTATAGTACACAGTGACTGTGGTATTGGTATAGTACACAGTGAGCATGGTACTGGTAGAGTTCACAATGGGCGTTATGTGGTACTGGTACAGTTCATCACGGTTGTTTTTTAGTTGTACTACTACAGTTCACAGTAAGTGTGGTACTGGTATAGTACATAGTGAGTGTGGTACTGGTATTATAATAGTTCACAATGGGTGTTATGTGGTACTGGTACACTTCACAATAAGTGTGTGGTATGGTATAGTACAGACTGAGTGTGGTACTCGTATGGTACGCCATTATTGTTTGTGTGGCAGTGATTGGTACAGTTCAGAATGGGTGTTCTGAGGTACTGGTATAGTTTACAATGGAAGTTGTGTGGCATTGGTATAATTCACCATGCGTGTTTGTGTGAATGTGGTATAATTCGTACTAAAGCCAGTTTTCATGGCATGTCAGTTTTTTTATTCTTTTGCTGAGCAATTTTAGTCAATGTCTGACTGCTTGCTGTGTTCACATTTTAATTCATTCAATATTGGGCAGTTTGTATTTATATTTCTCAATGCTGTTTTGATTAGAAATTATTTCTCAAATCATGACAATTGAGCACAAAGTCAGTACCATGAAAACTGTGATGCCCGAAAACTGGTGAAGCCACCATACTCTAGTTCACAAGGGGTGTTTGTGTAGGGTGGTATAGTTCACAATGGGCATTGTGTGGCAGTGTTATAATTCACAATTATCGTTTTTGTGGCACTGGTATAGTTCAATCATTGTTTGTGTAACAAGGGTATAGTTCACAGTTGGTACTGTGGTGTAGTTCACTTATTTAGCTAATTCATCATTTGCCACGTTCATATTTATTTATTATTATGTGGGTTGTCTTTGCTGAATATTTAGCTTACACAAGGAGCCGCTACTCAGAGAGACATGTATGGGTACAGGTTCTGATCCATGTTCTGAGTTGTTACCCGCTGAAGTTCCTTTAATTTATTTGCACTAATACAGCCTATGTCAAAACTCTACAGATGAACGTTTGCAATATGGACAATAGTACTTCCATATGTATAAAGGTTAGACTGTGACAGGTTAGCTTATGGGGAGTAAAGAGTTCGGGCTGCGGAATAGGGTAATGACTACCAGGAAGTAGTTCTGGACAGAAAAACACAAATACAACTGCCTGTTGTGCAGTACATACCTGGTATAGTTCACACTGCGTGTTGTGCAGTAGATACCAGGTATAGTGCATACTGCATGTTGTGCAGTACCTACTGGGTATAGTTCACACTGTGTGTTGTACAATACATACCTGGTGTAGTTCACACTGTGTGTTGTACAATACATACCTGGTGTAGTTCACACTGTGTGTTGTACAATACATACCTGGTGTAGTTCACACTGTGTGTTGTACAATACATACCAGGTATAGTTCACACTGTGTGTTGTACAATACATACCTGGTGTAGTTCACACTGTGTGTTGTACAATACATACCTGGTGTAGTTCACACTGTGTGTTGTACAATACATACCTGGTGTAGTTCACACTGTGTGTTGTACAATACATACCTGGTGTAGTTCACACTGTGTGTTGTACAATACATACCAGGTATAGTTCACACTGTGTGTTGTACAATACATACCTGGTGTAGTTCACACTGTGTGTTGTACAATACATACCTGGTGTAGTTCACACTGTGTGTTGTTCAATACATACCTGGTGTAGTTCACACTGTGTGTTGTACTATACATACCTGGTGTAGTCCATGATGGTGTTCAGTCTGTGTGCTATGGTGAGCACTGTGCATTCCTCAAACTCTGTCCTGATAGTGGACTGAATTAGATCATCCGTCTCCAGATCCACGGCAGCAGTGGCCTCGTCCAGAATAAGGATCTTAGTCTTACGTAGGAGAGCTCTTGCCAGACACACCAGTTGCCTCTGACCAACACTGTAACATACAACAAACTTGCTCAACTCTGTGACCCAGTTTGACTACCATGCTATTTTGGAACACTTTCATACTTTTACTTCCAAGCATAAACTGTCACTACTTGCTCTTTGTATAAAAAGTCTTAGCATATACCGTATCAGTTCCAATTGGCACACTGTACGCTTAAAAAATATTTTACATGAAAATGCAGCCCAGAAAAATCAAATGTAAGCACACATCCCCAGTTTTCCCATGGCAAGTCTTCCAAAGAGTTGGAATAGTCTTCATATTCATGTCAGTGAACTTGCTGGTAAAACTATCAATATAAATTTTGTAAACTCACCTAAACACCATAGGATGATAACATACATATCAAACTTTATTTCTGTTGATAAAAAACAAAAATTTTGGCAAACAGAGGTGACATCCAGCCAACTAAATGCCTGGGCCTGCCTTCCATGTGAGCAAGCCAGCATGGCTACCTGAACAGGAAGTGGTGACAGAGCATGTGCAATATGACAAGAAGTGCTCAGCAAAGAGGGAGTTCTTCTTTTCAAAGTACACACGGAGATACAGACAACGTGGAGACCATTTAAAAAACAAAACAAACAAACCATCATGCTTTTTGTGATAAAGAATTGTACTTAATTGGAAAACTATAGATTTCATAGCTAGTCATGCATGGTGATGAAAAGAGTTACGCTGAAAACCATACCACTTTCACGGTAAGTAACTTGGGGATCATTCAGTAAAAGTGGGTGTGTGTGCTTATTGGACCATGTGCGCTAATTGGAATGAATACGATATATGCATCTCACACTTACAAAACTTGCACCAACTCCACATGTTTGCTACATGTGTTACTGACCTGAACATGTAAACTCGTGGATCACATACTAATATGGACATATAATGGAGGACACACAGACCTGAACACATAATGGAGGACACACAGATGAGAACATACAGGTACATGTATATGCTAGTTGAGGACATACTGAGATCACCACAGATAGCATTGGAGGGCATGCCAAGCGGAACATACTAATGGATGATGCACTGACTTGGAACATGTCAACTAACAACAGAACTAAGGTCACACTGACCTGAACAAAACATACTAATGGAGGACACACTAACATAAATACATGTATATACAAGTAGCCGCTGACGCTAGCCATATCCCCCGCCCACAGTAATCATGGTGGTAAATACACGATATACATTGGTATATTATAGTTGGTAAAATGCGAAAGGTTTCTGTTGGTGGCAATATGTAAATAAATACAGAGAGCCTTTAAACGCATTATGTGTCCCCCTTTTAACAAGTAGCCACTGACCCCCTCCCCCCCCCCCCGCACACCTCCTACCTCTGGTCTACCAACGCTGAAAATCTTAAAGGGCTACCACTTTTAGTTGCAAAGTTATGCCTCACACAAAATTGTATTGTATCTTGAGCTTGCTTAACAAACTTTATTAATTAATTAATCAATGAAAGTAATTAGCCATGGAAAACAGTGCCCATGCACACCTACTACTTAAGGTCTAGCAACCATAAAAAATTCAAAGGGATAGGATTAATAGTTTAGAAGATATGGCCCGGACAAAATTTGTCTTGCTTAACAAACTTTGTTAATTAATTAATTAATGCAAGTAATTAGCCATACAAAACAATGCCTATGCACACCTACTACGTAAGGTCTACCCACCATAAAAAAATCAAAGGGCTGGCATCAATAATTTAGAAGATATGGCCTGGACAAAATTTGTATTGTAGCTTGAGCTTGCTTAATAAACTTTGTTAATTAATTAATTAATGGAAGTAATTAGCCACCGAAAACAATGCCTATGCACATCTACTACCTAAGGTCTAGCAACCATAAAAAATTCAAAGGGCTAGCATTAATAGTTTAGAAGATATGGCCCGGACAAAATTTGTCTTGCTTAATGAACTTTGTTAATTAATTAATTAATGCAAGTAATTAGCCACACAAAACAATGCCTATGCACACCTACTACCTAAGGTCTACCCACCACAAAAAATTCGAAGAGGTAGCATTAATAATGTAGAAGATATGTACCGGACAAAGTTTGTTTCGGACGGAAGGACGTAAGGATGGACGGACACACGGACGGTGCCCATTACCATATCCCCTCCCCCACTTCGTGGGCGGAGGATAATAATTAGAGGTCATCCTGACCTGGACATGCGTGAATATACTACTGGCTGCCGTAATGACCTGGACATATGTATATATATAAATATATATATATTTATATATAGACATACTGATAGAGGCCTGAGTGACTCAGACATAAAAGTATACTTATGGAGGCCTGACTGACCTGAGATTCTCCCCGCCCTCGGCACACTCATACTGCAAGCCTTCAGACAGTGATAGTACAAAGTTCTTCAGATGAGCATGTTCCAGTGCATTCCAGATGTCTTCATCCGTATACCTGTCAAATGGGTCTAGGTTCATCCGTAAGGAGCCAGAAAATAAGACAGGATCCTGCAAAGCACACAAAAAACTTACTTCTTGAAGGTAGCACTTTTTCATTATAAACGGATGGAAAAACGGACCTTGAGTACTGGAGAATGAAGATATATGCATGATGAATTATCAAGTAAATATGTAATGATCTTTGATTGGAGTTACTGACTGCCATAAACTTAATGGTGGCTACAAAATTCGCAGAGACACATCTTGGTCTCTGTTTACCTGATCTATATCCAAGGGCCATATCAATGTTAAATGTAAAGCACATACATGTATCCTCCATCCAGATGGAGACTGCTTGATATGAACTCTACAGGTATCCTCCATCTAGCTGGAGACTGCTTGATATAACTCTACATGTATCCTCCATCTAGATGGAGACTGCTTGATATATCTCTACATGCATGCATGGTAACTGACTTCACACCTTAACTATTTCAGTGCCAAGTTTTAACTGAGTCAACAACTTTCCGGTGTGCTTGGATGGCCAAAGGAAAGCTGTTGACCAGGCCCATCATCATGGACTCTTCAGCTATTTGAATGAACGGTCAGTTTGCATAGAATATGAATCTAGTACTACGTCAATTCAGAGAACAGAACTTTTGTCAAAACTGGCAATGATCAAGTTAAAAGGAACCGTGAAACATGATCCTACACAAAGAAAAACACGTAAAACTGATCACCAATTACCTGAGGGATGATGGTGAGTTTTGACCGGAGGTCATGCAGACCTATATGACTGATGTCTATACCGTCCACTGTGATCTTCCCTCCTGCAGCCTCAATTATGCGGAATAGGGCCATAGTGAGAGAGGACTTGCCTGCACCTGTGCGGCCAACAATGCCCACCTGCAATTACCCACATCATGTCAGAACAGCATATTGTATCAATCCTTTGAAAGAATGTGTGTGAATTTTGGACAGGACCATCTCAGGTACGTAGTTTTCATTAATTAAGTCTGGAATTTTGTGTCCTATGCATAAACGATTAATCTTTGTATTCGTGAATGATATTGGCAAAGCAGGAGACTTGATTCCAATTTTTAACTTCACCATTTGTAAAACATGTCTGACACTAATTTTCTTTCTGCATCAGTTTCTGTTACAAAACCCAGAGTTTTGAAGGCGACAACATGTCTTACCTTTTCACCCCCATTAATGCTACAACTGATGCCTTTGATGACTAGGTCAAGGCCCTCTCTGTACCGTGTGGCATAGTCGTCAAATACCACCTTGCCTTCTTGGGGCCACTTGTCATCTGGCTTAGTGTCCTCGATCTCCCAGGCAGCCTGCATGAATACACCATGTCCATCAGACAGGGCACCACTTGCCTGCTAAACACACCAATCTCCAGGTTTCCTCCACTTCACCAGAAGAGATAACCTGGAGAATGGTCTGCTTTGGAAGCAAGCATAACACAAACATTTAACCCTTTCAGTGCCAAATTTTGAACTGAGTCAACAGCTTTTCTTGGCGCGCATTGGGCACAATGCGCCCAATGTGCGCCGAAAAAAGCTGTTGACCTGGGTTATTCTCTCTGGAACTATAGGCATACTGGTACTTGAATGAAAGGTCTTTTTATGGGGAATACGAATCTGGGATCCTAATGAAAATTCATACTTGTCTGACTTAAGTAGATCGACTTTGGGCATGATTGGTATTGAAAGAGTTAAGCTTACATTTTGCATGCAAAATAACAGATAAGTGACAATGAAATGACAAAGGTCACCGATGCACTGCTTTACTCTGTGCAAACCCTACTTGTCCTTGCTGTAGGTGTGCTGTGCCAGCAGACCTTTTTAATTACGTGAAACACGCTTTTGTAAATACTAAGCACAACAATCCCCATCTTGTAGGCCCAATCTACTTTATCATCTTTCTTATTTCATTTTTGATTAAAACAACTGTAACCTGGAAACATTTAGACCATGATATCAACCCACCGTGGACTGATGGATATTCCACTGACAAAAGATGAAGCCATTGAAAATTATGACATCAGAGGCTTGCTGGTAATTTCAATGGGAAAAAATTGCATGATGTTATCCTGGTGTTAGGTACCCACAGGTAAAGTGATCTAAACTTTTGGCTGGGCTTTTTGCATATCATATATTTTCTTTCATGAACATTTGCCTTGTCTTTCTGTAGCTAAATAAACAAGAATTGTACCAGATGGAGGCAGAGTGGTTTGTGTGGTCATTGGTGTTAGGTACCAAGAGGTTAAATAAACTAAGCATTGCACAGAGTGGATTGTGTGGTCACGTACCTCTGTCGGTGTTTCTGAGTATTCTTTCACCCTCTCCACTGCAACAATGTTAGTCTCCAGTTCACTCGTCATACGAACCATCCAGTTGAGTGTTTGGGTCACCTGAGTTACAAATGATTCCAGCTTCCATTTAACAAATCATGTTTAGCCATTACTGGACAAATGAGCATTCAGAATGTATTGCTTTGTCTCTGTGGTTTGATTTATACATTCACACAATAACATAATTTTACATTGGAATATTGGTGTCCATTTCATATGAAGATGACCCGTTCTTCGTACACATCTGCCATCTACTGCCTCGGAATTATTTTCAAAGACGTAAATGTACTACACACTTTTAACCATTTAAACGAAATGTGTTCAGTGCAAAATTAATAAATAACTAAAGCTTAGTGTTTATTGTGCATATTTCTTGAACTCTATCAGTTTATGGGTTAGAATGTAACAACATTTCCTTGCATAAATTCACCACTTAACAGACATGTTCCAATCTAAATCTCTCTATACTGTATATTTCAGTTTGTGCCAATGCCTTATTGTACTACTGCTGTTTTCATCTCTCAGCATTTCGCATGACCATTGCCACTAACACATGATGATGATGATGATGATGATGATGATGATGATGATGATGATGATGATGATGATGATGATGATGATGATGATGATGATGATGATGATGATGATGACGACGACGATGATTTATTTCCCATTGATCAATCATTTTTCAGCCTTAACCCTTTTCCAGTCAGAAGATGACCAAAGGACAGCTTTTCTTGGTGTGGGTTGGGCATGTTGTTGACATGAGGCATGTCATCATAATAGGTCTGATCTACAATTCTCAGCAAACATGTTTTCTGTTAACATAAAATTTTAGTGAAAACATTAAAACTGACAAGATACATCTGGCCACTTTTGGCAAGTTGAGATCTGAGTGGGAAGGTGTTAAAGCATATGGTTAATGTATGCACAGTTGCTGTTCACAATGTTTAACAACTTGATGGTTGACTTTCACTCACATTGAGGGCGTACGTGATGGACAAGCCCACAATACCAGGACTGAGACTGTGCCTTCCTATCACAGCAAACAAAGCTGCAAACAGCACAATGCTGTTGCCAACAAACTCCAGGCGAATGGCCAGCCATCTACAAGTAAACCATTTGATAAATCTCAGCAACAGTCAGTAATTATCCTGTGAATAAGAAGAATCAATGGGAAGGTGCACCTGCGTGAACACACAACACAGCAAACTACAGTGGTCCCTGTCTTGAAAGGCCACTCTCAGGACACACCAAAGGACACTTGAATAGTTATCATCTTATTTATACCTCCTATAAAAGGCAATCTACCTTGACAGACGACAACTGATGATCCCTAAGGGTGGTCTTTCAAGCCAGGTTTTACTGTAGTCTTATTCTGTCCCAAACAAGATCTTAATTAACCATTTTCTCTGATTTTATCGAGACTTGGCCCAAGTTTATACATCCATTTACATATGAGTAGAGCATAGAGAATGCAACACTTGACTACAAAAGAGCAGCAAGGGAAATAAAAATATCAGTAATTTGGTGATAAACTTCCATATATATCAATGTATAATATGGTTAAGAGTAAAGATACAGTTGTGTGGGTCCACTTCATTTGTAAACATCACTTTTACAGAGTTTGTGGTGAGTGCTTTCCCTGACAAGATATTCAAACTTTTGTAGTTAAAGCTATAAAAAAATATTTATATACACATTATTTCTCATATATTTTTGATGTTAAAATTGTTGATATTGCATAAACTGAACACACAAAACAACTACCAAAATATCATGATAATGTCCAGTTCTATGCCTTGCACCTGTCTTAACCCTTAAAGTGCCAAATTGTTGGACTGAGTCAACAGCTTTTCCTGGCGTGCATTGGGTGTGCGCTGAGAAAAAGCTGTTGATCTGGGATATTCTCTCTGGAAGTATAGGCATACTGGTACTTGAATGAAAGGTCTTTTTATGAGGAATATGAATCTGGGATCCTCATAATTCAGACTAGTCTGACTTAAGTAGATCGACTTTAGACGTGACTGACACTGAAAGAGTTCAATCCCAAATAAAAAGATTTCCAGCTGGCACTGACCTATTGGAAACAATACTAGGGTAGTAACAAATTTGGTTCTCATCCACCTTGGTCTCAGACTCATGAATAAAACGCTCCTGCTGTCCATAGGCTCGGATTGTACTTGCTCCTTGAATACTTTCAGAGAAATGGGAGTAGATGGGTGACCGACTCACAGATTCTAATCTTTTCAACTGTCGAGACGTTGCCACATAAAAACGCTGAAAATCAAAGTATGTCAAAGTCAAAATGCAAAGAATTATGTAAACCAGTACTAGCTTTGTACACACTATTGTTACTCAATATCTTGAAAACTGATTAAACAAGTATTTTTCATGCAAATATTCATTCATTTAACTTTTTCCATTAGCATCTATCAATTATCAAAGTCTCTTGAGATACAGCTCTCCTTCAAATTTTGCAAATTAAGAAATAAACATAAACAAAGCAAAAAAAGAACAAGAGACAGGAATTTAACTCATTCCACCCTGATGACGCTTTTTCCCGCTAATATCTAAATGTCGTCTGCTAAATGTATTTTACTAATTTAGGGATTATTTTTCAATATTTTGGATGAAACTTGCATGGAAGATCATTCCAAATTATATGCCCATGGTCAACAGCTTTCCTTGGCACGCTCTGGGCGCAATGCGCCCAGAGCACGCCAAGGAAAGCTGTTGACTCAGTCTTCTATCAGGGTGGAATGAGTTAATTACAAGCAACAACAGATTCACTCCACCCATATGAAACCATTAAGAAGCGAAAGTAGACAGTCAAAGTTTCCATCAATGCGATTTCTTTCAAAGTCTTGTCTTTAAATGTTAACAGTTTTTTATTTCTTTGTTCTTTGTGCAAGGACACAGCTAACTGAATACATTGTAAATCAAGTAAGCAAACACATATACACGGAAAACAAAATTACTCCCACAGAAAAGCACTCTAACTTAATATCACCAGGCAATTAAGTACAAGTGCCTTGAAACTTATTTTCTGTCAATACCTTGTAAATCTGTCATGACGCGTCTTACACACTGTTGTGATACTGACTGGCAAACAATTGTATTTCACAGAAATATAATGCACGTACATTTAATATTTAGTTTTCGAAGTGATTCAGCCTTTGCACCATGTACATAAAAGCCCAAACTGAACTGACATTGTAAATTTTTATACTTAAAGATGAATTTCTATCCGTGTCTACAATTCCGGTTTAAAGTGACAACTCTTTTCTTTTACACAACATTGAAATCATAAGGTTTTTTTAACAGTAACTAAGAAAAAAGTGATCAATTGCAAAGTTAACATGATATTCCAGTTTGCAACTTCTTTCTGGGTGGGGGAGGCAGAGTGTTTTCTCAAAGGGATCCAGTTACAATCAAGTTACAATGTGACAATGCTGTACATACAAACTGGATTGTAATTGTGTGGTGTATCTTTCCCAACATAGGAAACTTTAAAGCTTGATATGACGCAAAGATAACCACTTGAATGTACAATGCATCATAAGAGGACTGTTTGCAAGTGTGAGTACAAATGAAAGATAACAAAGTGCAATGCATACCAGGCATTAGTTTCATGCAGCAACAAATAAATAAACATGCACCAATTCCCAACACATAGGCAACCACTGGCAGCGACACACTCCAGAGGACACCTGAATCAAAGTATATGGGTTTCATGACAACTATAACCAGTGGGCAGAATACAAAAAAAATGTGTTAGACCACAAGATGCAATGAAAATAGTAATGGATGAATGCAAAGAGTGCAAGGTCAGTTCACTTGTCCAGCAAGACAGACAGCCATCTTATTGAGTATGCTTTGAAAAAAAAAAAAAAAACAAGATAGAGACTGTGAACACTTGTGTTCAAGGATATTCTGAATCCCCTCATCAATTACTGAAAGTGGACTATTACAGTTAGGACATCCTGACATTTTAAAGATACCATGTAACAATTTGAGCTGTACAATTGGCATATTTGTTACATGTTGTGGTCAGTAAATAGGTCACAGTAACTCAGATATCTGATCTGACAATCAGAGCCTTGTGAAGGTCCCTAGCACTCAATTTTGTTAAAAAATCAAACTTTTCTAATTATGAGCCAAAAACATTTCCTTCAGGACGTCACAACTGGTAAAGAAGGTCAAAGATATTTATAAAATATTGGGAGTTCAACCAGGAAAAGGTTGGACTTACATGATGTAAGGTCATCTTGGTGAGCCAAACAGCTTTTCCAGAGCTTTTGGGACACTTTCTGATATAAGGGTCATGACCTCAGAATGTATGACATTGACTTTCCAACATTTAGGGATAAAACTCACTTAACTTTAACTTAAACTTGATCTTACTGTGGTTCTTGTGTGTACTGTTTTCCACATATTAGCCATTATGCCATGACACTGATTTGCTTTTCAAGGTCCTTCAAGATCAAATGTTTACGTGTCATTTTCTACTCACGTTTAATGGTAATCATGGTTCTAAAATACATCATTTTCCAGATTTTACCTATTATTACTTTGATTTGTATTATGATCAATGACCTCTGAGCTCTAAAAAACAGGCCAAATAATGAGGTTAGACTTCAATGGGAATTCTGAAATACATCATGATGCTTGGCTCATGCAAAATTCAGATTGCTCACTGCATTTAATTATGGTGGTAACATTTTTTATCATGGTCTGTGACCTCTGAAAAACCATTCAAATATAGATATGACCTTGACATTCAATAGGCCTGTGAAACACTCCCAGACGCATGGGTCATGCAAAAAATTAAGATAGCTGGATGCATTCATTGGAGCGTTTGAATGGCAATGTTGTTGTACAGTGACCTATAACCAGCAACAGGCTCATGGAAGAGACCTGGATGATGGAGTCATGTGAAATTCATATGTCCAGCTGTATTCAAGAGTTAGAGTGGTAACATCCTTAGTGCATTAACTTCTACAAATTAGGTCATATACAGAGATATGGCCTTGCCAGTCAACAAGCTTCTTAAACACAATCAGATCTTTGGCTCATGTGAAATTAAGATGACCAGCTGGTTCTGTTGAAGTTACAGGACATGTTGTAACAAGTGAGGAATGGACTGCCAGACGGAAGAGGTAACGACAATATCATTTAGTGTCCTCTACCTATTTCATTGCAAAGGAACAGTGTGTTATCATTCATCACTTACAAAATGGCACAGAGTAAGTGAGTATGTGAAGCATGGACCAGTGAACTGACCCCACACTACAAGGAATGACAGGGACATGACAACTGAATGTGGACTTCAAATGCTGGCTGCTGCTATGAACATACATAACATACAATTGTACATACTGTCAAGTCTACAGGCAAAACCATCAAAATAAGACACAAAGTACATTATACCATTCCTTGACTACAGCCAGGAATGTCATGCATTCTTTTAACATGAAATGATGATATGTCTTTATTGCTCAAGTTTAAAAGTACATGTAAAATTTATACAATGATAATGTTTTGTGTTCATGTTGGAACAACGATGCACACTATTAGACTATTTACTTTATTGTGTGTCTCAAGAATTACAATTAACTCTTTCAGTGCCAATCACATCTAAAGTCAATCTACTAAAGTCAAACTAGTCTGAATTATCATTAGGATTTCAGATTTATATTCCTCATGAAAAGACTTTCATTCAAGTACCAGCATGCCTCTAGATCCACAGAAAATATCCCAGGTCAACAGATTTTCTCGGTGCGCCTTGCGCCCAACGCACACCAAGAAAGGCTGTTGACTCAGTCCAAAATTTGGCACTTAAAGAGTTAAAGTTTTTCTTGTTTGTTCTTCTTCCACATCACTGTGTAAGACCCCACGCACACTGTACACAAATGTTAGCTTCCAGCCACGATAATCCAAACCAGACTTTTCTAGTATGCAGTTTATCACCGTACTCTACCACACTTGAATATAGACTAATCAGCTGGTCTCAAATAAAGCTTAAGCTTAAGCTTTCAGTTATGACCAGATGTTTTTGGAAGCCACAGAGTTTCAAGCTGTGCCCTGTGAGAAACACAGATAAGTTGCTAATTACGCTCCTAAAATTGATTCTAGGTGAGCTATGAGGAGCTCTGCCCATATGTTCTCAGCCTAAAATCTATTGATTACGCCACAGCTCCCCTGAGGTATTCAGGTGTGTGGAGGGGAGGACTGCTCCCCTTACATGGCGACGCCTGAAGTCTTGATATTTCACTTAACTCATTCCATATCAGTCCCTGATTTTTTCCATATATTTACCTGGATTTAAGATGACAATTGCATATTCAAATTCTTCATGAAAAGAGCTTTCATTCAAGTACCAACATGCCTATAGTCTTAAGTCTGTGGTTCTGGCACTGACTGGCAAGTCATGCTGCAGCATGACTTGCCAGTCAGTGCCAGAACCACTGACCAAGATCTGTAACCATAGTATGGAATGAGTTTAGGAAGTTACGTTCCTGATCATGTTTTCTTGCCTTGAATATTCCTCCTGTGAAACTGGCTAGCTAAATGTTATGGACACAGTGTGGCAGGTGTCAACCTTATCGAAAAAATTAGGCAACTTGAACAGAATAAAATATTTTTAAAATCAGTATAAAAGTTGCAGTTATAGTTGTCTGTAAAGCTACAGTCAAGTTTTAACAAGTGAGAGAGAAATCGAAAAGGAAAAAGTCATAACATAACATTAACTTTGCTTGATGAACTACTTTATGTTCAGTGAACATGCACTTTACATTAGCAAAATTTTGTTCATATGAAAATCAATAAAAACATTAAGTCTGATGACTACTTACATCCCGGCACTTTTGGGTGGCTTGAGTGGGAAAGGGTCAACAAGTGCATGGATCAAGAGCGTCCTACACTGGTGTGTTATTACAGACTTTACTTTACTTTAGAATCCTACAATGGTGGCAGCCATTTTCCTTATGTCTTTCCCCTGATGCAGTAAGACCCAAAATTTATTATCCCTTTCCCCTTATACCAGACAAATCCACCTGTTGGTAAAATGTCACATGCTTTAATGTTTTTGATTAATTTCAACAGGAACGGAAAATAATTCAAAGAATGGTAAACAAGACCTACTAATATAACACACCTCAGGTCAGCAGCTTTCCATGGTGTGGGTTGGACACTTGGTGTACGACCCACACCTGGAAAGATGTTGTCTCAGTCTTAAACTTGAGCTTTAATTCAAGGGGGCAATAGCTATGGCTAAATACGTGTACTATTTGTCTGTTGCTGTAATAAAAAGTTTTACCTGACAATTTTTTGAACTTTTCTGTAAATTGTTTCAGCTATAAATACATCTTACAAATGATGGCCCATGGGTGCTGAAATCCACCTGAGATTCAAAACCTTGTAACCAAACTGGTCTATATTCAAGCCTGTAGGAAGGTGACAACAACCCTTACATATTGGCTGGCTGTTAGCAATGTATCCACACCAATATCCAATATGTCAAGTGTGCATTTTTACAATGTGTTGGCCAGTCAATATGTCAAATCTTATTCCTACCGTTTTCACAAACCCCTCGTTCTTTACATATGATACAAGTTTCACTCTCACCCCACCATACCTTGTTGTTTACAAGGCTGGTTATGTGTTTCTGATTGACTGCTTTTGCATCTCAATAAGAAAAGGGCCTGGGAGTGTGGCATGCTTGCAACATGTCATGTCATCCCATAGATGTCTATCTCTACCTGCAGTTCACAAGGTAGAGTTATGAGCTGAGAGACAGTGTCAGTCAAATATCACTCCTTCTCTTTGATTTAAATCCACGCAAACTGGCTCAGTGCTGTGAACTTGGTAGCATCATAAATGCAAAAGCCTATGCATGCATAAAACATACATAAAACAAACAGAACAAAACAGTGATCAATAGCAGAAAGATGTGAATATAAGTACATGGAATAAGCACAAAAAATTTGGGTTGGTTGTGCTTAGGGATACATAAAAAAAATTTGCTTATTGTCAAGGCTTCGTAAAATTTCATGATCTCTGCTTAAAAATACACAAAAAACAAAAACAAAATACCTCAAAAGGATCATGATGATCACGTGCTCTGCTGACTAAAATCTGCTACTTTTGCAAATGCAGACATTACTGTTCTATACACCAATTGCATTAATGCTAAAAAATAGCTGACCAAAGGTTTGATATTATCAAGAAAAGCCAAAAAACCAGTTTGACCTTTCAAGACCACTCAATGTCAAAATTAACACCAAAATAAATTCAACTGTTTTTTTTTTTATTAATGTTTAATAGCAACCATGGGCCTCCAATCTGCACTATCAAGATATAAGCCAACATATACGATTTGCTGACTTGGCAAAAAAAATTATATAAAAATACAAAATAAGTAAATATAAAATAAAATAAATGGCTTGAATTCTCCAAAACACTGTGCATACATTCTCTGTCAGAAAATGTAGTCATCACATCATCATCCCATTTACAATGTGAAGGTCTACCTGGAACATCTACATGTAAAATCAAAGTTTTCCATATGACTGTTGAAATATGTGCCCTGTATTTCTCCTATATGTTTGTGCAGTTGATGCACTTACCAACACATGGTCCCAAAGTTTAATATCTCATAACCTCTTCAAAAATTAGAAAGGAATAGATTCCTACACAGATAGCGCCCTTGCTGACCTAGTGACATACTTTTCGTGCATGACACACCCTTAAGTCCAGATACACGCGTATAAACTGTCATGATTTGAAGGCAACTGAGTTACAGCCTGGAGACGAAGTGTCACGGACGGATGCACATATGCACGCACGGGAGGAAAAGGTGTTTATTATATGCTCCTCTGGTAGGCAGAGGAGGGTATAATTATGGGTCAGACACAATTTAACATGGATCAATTATTTTTGACCTACATACTTGACCTAGTGACCTACTTCTGTACAGGCCTCACCTGTGGGTCAAGTTATAACTGTATATGTTTTGTGAAATTAATTCACAAAATAAGAGGACAAACACACATGTATAGCATTTTTACATGACTGTATCACTCTGACCCAGATACTTGACCTAGTTGTCTAGTTTTGTTATATGACACATTGTTAGGTCAAGAATGATTTCATTTGTATGAAACTAAGTTAAAGATGAGAGTAATCACAGCCTGGACACGACATGAGCAGGATATGTTACTGGGAGCTGGATACTTTGACCTACTGACCTAATTTTTGTGCATGACACTCCTTTTTCCAGATACACATGTGTAAAGTTTAATACAACTCACTTAAAGATGAAAGGAATTATATCCTGGGCACAATATGAGGATATGTTATTGTAACCTAGTGACATACTTGTTGTGCATGATACACCATTGTCTCCATACACAAATGTGCCAAGTTTCATGATGCTAAGCTAAATGACAACAGAACATAGACAGATAAATGCATCAACATATGCACAGAAAAATCTATTACCCTCCGTTGTTGGGAGGTGGCATAATTAACATACATCATCATTTTTGGGAACTTTCATCATATTTAGTAGGATAATATTCTGATAAAGTTTGAAACAAATCTCTTCAGCCACTCTGGAAAAGAAGTTGAAAATACTCTAATCGCAACTGAAAAAAGCAGTGTCACCTGGTGGTCAAAATTAGAACTAGGTCACCCTCTGGTGACCTCATCCACAATGTCAAAGCAATCTGTTCAGCAGTTCCTGACAATTTGATATAAAAAAAAAATACTGCAGCATTATTTTCTTCTCAAGGTTAGTTGAGGAATGGTAGAAAGACCCACCAGGGGAACACTTATGTGCAAAATCAAAGCATTCCATGCCATCATTTTGACAATATTGCAATACATGCACTCTATTGCTATGTACATGTGCAGTAGTAGCACTTTCTGACACATGGTCCCAAAGTTTGACATCCCATAGTTTTGCCAAAAATAAATATATCCTTATCATTTTACCAAAGTTTTGTCACCTTAGTCTGATTATATTGACAGAATTTCAAACAATGCTCAGTCATTCTTAAGAAGTACCAGACATACCTTCAATGCAAGCACTGACTGAAGGGTCCACCATTTGCTCAAATTAGGTCACGGTGACACCAAAATCTAATCAGTTCATCTTGTCAGGTAAGCATAATGCCAAATTTGAGCAAAATACATGTAGGCATTCTGTAGATATCAAGGTAAAGAATACGTGCACATCAGGAGGGACATACAACCCAAAAACAGAAGGGTCCCCCTATGGGTGGACCCTTAAAAAATAGCCTTAACACAAAATGATTAATCAAAAATGTATATAATAATACTACTACTACTACTACTACTAATAATAATACTAATGATGAGGATCATGACAATAATAATAATAATAATAATAATAATAATAATAATAATAATAATAATAATAATAATAATCACACTATTGCTTGGAGGCCTAAATATGAACTCGATGACCCTATGTCAGCAAGTAAATAATATCAAAGCAAATGGCCCTGCAGTTTTTGATAAGTTTTAATTAAAAAAAATATATAATAATATTATAATAAAGAATTAAATAAAAATAATAAATCTTTGCATCAGCGCCTCCTTTGCAAAGTTGGTACCGCCTTCACCTGCTGAACATCACTGTACAAAACCAAAGCATTCTATGCAATGCTTTTTTAAAAGATGGATGCCAACAGATTTTAAAAGCTTTGCTGACTGACCAGTCAGGAGAGCTCAAAACCCAAAACAAACTTACAAAAGCTTTTGATTGGAAGAAAGCAAAGGGCAATACCTTGAGTAGCAATCTGTAGACTTACAACTTGGCCTTTATACGTGCTTTGATAAAACTTAATGACAGGCCTATCTTTCTTTTTGTGCTCATGTTTAATGATACTGACATGAAACAGTTTATGCATGGTAAAAATCTGGACATAGCATCAGTAGTTACTGTTTGCTTGTGTTTGTTGATGCACTAACAGTACAGTTAGCTGCACAATGAGCACATCCAAATTTTGATGATTTATGGAGCATATGTGCAGATGTGTACATGTACCACCCACTGTCCACCTTATCTTGATCTACCATGATCTGCCAACAAAGTTTCCTTTTTTAATGTGTGAAATGACAAACAAGTTAGCACAGTTCATACTACCCGACACTGCTACTACATGTATACATGCTATGTCTCACTAAACCCACCCCCAACTGACCGTAAAACTATAGTTTCTACCCAAAGTTTAACCAAATGTAGAACAGTCAAAGCTGTGACAAAATCAACATGGAAAATATGCACACAATTTTCAGACAAAACGTGTGTCAGGTCAGCAACAATATTTTCCATGAAAATTCACAGAATTGGAAACTGCACATTTTACTTGGACGATTTAAATGAATCCATTGCCGGATAACAGGGCATGCACTATCCAAACAGTAACACAAGCAATTTAACCCCCAGGAAACTGATGCCATTGTATCAGTATGCAATCTTAAATCTTAATCTAAAAATTAATTAAACGATTCAAAGTCAAATGATCTGGTCGCTTAAAGGTCATCTGTTAAATTGTTTCATGAAGATTGATTTAGACACTCACTCCACAGCCTTCCTTAGCACAGTTTAGATGCACGGCAAACACAGTATGCCAAGGAAAGCTGTCAATTCAGCCCCCTGAAGGTTACCACATACAACATTTATGACACAAACAAAACTTAAACACAGAGCATATGAAGCAGTAAAACAAGCAAAACTGCCATTTGAGTGGGGTCTGCCACTGGGCTGAGTAGGAGAAGGCTAAGATACCTGTATTATATAGTAGAAGATGCCGAGTGGCAGGATAACGGCCATGAAGATGGGGGTACTGTAGCTGATTACCACAATCGTCCCAAGCACATGTAGCGTGCACTTGGTCCAGTGGGCCAGATTTAAGGGTATAAGAGCATCTATCACATCAATATCTTTGGCAAATCGGTTGACTATACGGCCCACTGGAGTAGTATCAAAGAACTGCATGGGGGAACGCAAACTGTTGCATAGAACAGACGTGTGGAGTCTCTCTGAGGCTCTGACACAGCCCACTGCTACAGCAAAGCCTCCTAGCAACACCGCTATACCTGTGGGGGCAATATAAAAAAACAGTATATTAGACAGGACATTTTTAGCATATAAAGCAATCCGATCAAAGTCATCTGACTGTTGCCAGCTTTTCACAAGTGGAGGTCGGTGGACGTACAGGGCTGACAACAGGTTGCTACAAGTGCCACTTTTCCCAAATGCCTCTGGTTGCTATAAGTGATTGTCCTAATTTTGCAAAAGGCTTGTTCATGTTGTCCTGCTGCTGGTCTGTCAAGCAGGCAATAGGATCTGATCTTAGTCACGTGGCTAAATACAAGGCTTTAGATATTTGCTCCTGCTGTACCAAAATAAGCGTTGACATGATCAGCTGCACCAAGCAGCCATGTACATGTAGCTTACTATAACCCAGGTCTAATGAGTTTTGGGCAGGTATGGGTTTGACACATCTCCAGTGCAAAGACATATATGGGCACTTATCCCATACTAGGAAACAACGCAGCAATGCCATTGGTTGAGAGGTATATCACAAACCAGGTGCATCACTCCATATCTGTCTTGGTCCTTATGTGTGGATTCCAGGCATACTTAGCAGATGATGTGTTTGCACACACATTGATCCTACCTTGACAACATGACCTGGTGAAAACTGTGCGTGTACATGGTACACTGAATCCTGTTATGTTGCTCTAACTGATGCACGGTTCCTGGTGTTTGAAAGTATGCAAGATACACCTGCTGCTTCTTCAATTCAAGATAAAATCATTACTCCATGAAGGCGGCCTTTTTTCAAACATGGATATATACCTGTGGATGGCACCTGTACCTCCTTTGACCTGTATCCTCCATAAACACAGATGCCATCCACTGATGTATATTTCTGTACCCTGGGTTCCTTCAACCAATGGACACAGACTCCTCATCCTTACTACAAGCTGGCTTTTAATACGTATTACAGACAAAGCAAATAAATTTCTTGAACCAACGCGATAGGAAGCACACTCAGATTCTAGAAGAACTACAGACAAATGATGCATCGACTCAGTTAACAGCACTTATAATCACTATCAATAGTAAATGTAGTATTAGTATCAAAAACCATTCTCATTTTTCTTTTGTGCACAGCTGTGAACTTACTGAATGACCTAGTTCTAAACCCAGATGCATGTGAATAAACAGAATACAGTGATACAATGACACATGACGGTGCTTTCATCCAATATCTAGGTCACACACCAAACTCCATGATAGGGCATTGATACGCGTGAAAGGGCTTGCCTGCATTTGATTTAATGTATGGTGAGGAAATATCTACAGTGAGGCTGACTTACTGCAAGAATTCTGAAATAGGCCCAATTTCTTGACAAACTAATTTCAAACTGCATGGGTCCTCAGATGACACTGATTTTATATTTCATGGTTTGTCATCTAACACTGATTTTTACACTGCATGATTTCTTAAATGATGCAGATTTTGTACTATAGAGTTTCTCAAATGACAGATGTTATACTACATTGTTTTTTAAATGACTTTTTTTCTACCACGTGGTTTCTCAAATGACATTGGGGTTTCACACAACATAGTGTCTGAAAGAGATAATTCTCTCTGACTTTTCAGTCTCAGTGACTGCACAGTTTCTACGACTGACTTTCAATCACATGGTGTCTCAAACAAAAGTGATTTCAGGATGTCGCACTTTTCAATATGTGTTTATTTCATGCTCCATGGCTTGACAAATGACATCATACATGTACTCATGGTTTCTCAAGCATGAAACCTTCATACTGCATGACTTTTCAAGCAGAAGTCACAGTTACTCAAACATACCGTTTGAAACTGCATGCTTTCTCAAACACCACTCTATTCCTACTGCATGACTCTCAAACAACAGCAACCTCAAGTTCAGACTGCTTGAACCTTGGTTTCTCGAATGCCAGCACTTTGACACTGTAAATCTACACTTTCTCAGTCCTGAATGCCCTCATACAGCTAAATACTCCAAGAAGACCTATCATATGATTTAAGACTCTCGACACTTCATACATCACAGCTTGTGATAGGCGCACACCTTCCATAGTCCGCCAGGGTGCACAAAAATAATACCTGAATAAGTAGGTAAATGATGCCTAATGGCACCAGCGTGACTAGGAACCAGGGTGTGCTGAGACTTATGGCTATGATGGAGCCAAGAGTGGACAGGCATGTCTGTAAAAACATCACCATGGTAACTGGTATCGCCATGTCTACCATATCAACATCCTTGGAGAAGCGATTGGTGATACGTCCCAAAGGTGTCACATCAAAAAAATGCATAGGGTTGCGCATAATGTTGAGTAGCATGCGTCGGTGTAAGGCGGTGGCAGCTGCCACCCGCCCGTAAGCCACGACAAAGGCTGACAGCAGAACCAAGACACCTGTGGGAAGGAACAGACTGTCACTTAACATTGAAACATAAATCACGTACAATCTCAAGTTTTAACTTTTTCCACTGCCATATTCAAGGAGACATTTTTGCTCAGTGCTGACAGACGGTGTTCATCTTAATAAGTGTACACTCCCTAATAAGTGCACACCCCCCATTTTTTTTTCAAAGAAAGAATCCTCAAAGTATCCCATAGTTCTCAAACAAGTGGTAGAATTCATTATTACCCTTAAGATCTACAATTTTTTCAGCTTTTGTGGATGAAATTGTTTATAGTGCACTGTGTGCTTATTAAGATGAATACGGTACACTCTTTCTCAATGATACAATCCAGTATACTGTGACACTGGTCTGGGATACTTCGGCACAAACAAAATATATCAATAGTACCTCCATATAGCTACAGTCTACGTACATCATTTTGATAGTTTTTTTTTTTTTTTTTTTTTTTTTTGACAATTTGGCCCCAATCAGTTGGTCAATTTTATTAAGATTTACACCAGGTAACACCACGTGTATAAATCTACCTGCTATAATGGCAACTTGTCCTGATGCTATCATACTTACCTATCCCAGTTCTTCCACCAATATGTACTTACAAAAAGTAATTTCATATGGATCTTCAAGCTCTTACATGCCTCTTGTGTTTTGACAGTCTTGCCAAGTACACGTGCATCCTCGAGTACAATTACAATAGTTGTTAAAGTACCCGACAGGTTTTTCCACAGGCCTGTCTAACAGGGCCAGCCCGAACCCTCTCGCCTCGACAGTCACCCTGTCAAAATGCCTTGAATTCTTTGAAATATTACATCATAATTTCATCAAAATTAACAAACTGTTTACTCAAATAACACCCAAAGGACCTTAAAATGGTGTTAAAATTTATGTTTTTGGCATTGTCATCAATCAATCTGCAGAAAAATGTCCCCTCAGCAGTAATATTTTTGTTTCACATGAAGTCGTACTATTAAAACATTCCCACTCTGTCACAGTATTTCCTTGCCATGACGTCGGAACTTTGTAGCTGTGAGTGACACATAAAAAAACAAACACTGTAGTCAAGTGATGTACGACTGACATACATCTGGCATCAAAGTGGAAGCAGAAAGCATAAAACATAGATGATCTGTTCACTCTATCATCAACGTGGACTTGATTGAATGCCGCCTAGAAAGAGAGAACCTGCAGGAAGATCACACTGATACACTAATACTGACAATACTGTATGCTATGGTTAACACTTTTGTAAGCAAAAACTGCCAGGAACAGTCAGTCAAACCAGTGATCTACAAATCTTCTATATTATATATTACCCAGTATCCAGTATTTCTGACCCATCATGAGATGCTAATCCCTTGCAGTCTCCAGTGTTCAGTGGGGTGATGTAAAAGAAGGTTGTGACTTCACTATGAATAGTACGCACTCTGTCTGCCAGGTGATACGTACACTAACTATACACTCTGCTCACACCAATGCTACACTCAAAATACCACAATCTTACTCCACATACATGACTACTACTACTACAACGCTCAGAATACCACATCCTCTAACCAGGCAACTACTACTACACTTATAATAAATCATACATTTATAGATTGCACACACAGAACTACAATCAAAATACACTGAAGTCCACATACAGTTGTGCCGTACACTAATGTGACCTGATGACATTATGGGTAATTTGATGGCCTCCTGAGCACACCAAGCGTGCTCTTTTTTTTTTTTTTTTTTGGGGGGGGGGGGGGCACTACAGTGAGTGCAGAGTATAGAAGACATGAAACTTTGATAAGCAATTTAATGCATAGTGTCAATTTTTGCCGCATTTGATTTTTGGCCACCTGTCTTAAAAGTCTGTCTCACTGCCTAACCAAGTTGTGGTCTCGTTTGACGCAGGTGGCTTTCTGTGAAGCAGCATAAATAACAAAGAAGGCAGGAGCAATGTGGCCTGAAAGTCTAGCCCCTCAAGACAGGCTGCACCAAGACAAGAGACCACTGTAACAGCAGTCTGCCCTGTCACGCCAGTGCTCTTAATGAATAGTCCATGTGTTGGGAATTGTAAATGCATGTCAGCTCTTATGATCAAAATAAGTTGGCTAAAACACTAATTATTTGATCCTATGCCACAAAATCATCAATGATAAGATTTGTAATTGCCTGTCCTGTAGAACAGAAATTACTAATATACAATGTCTTCAGTTTGATCCATTCAGCATCAAAGTGACTTAATGGTCACGCAATCAAATATACACATACATGTATACCTCTGACAAACTGGTCAAAACTGACTGAAGCCAATCCACCAGAACACAAGGTATCAATCCAAATCACAGTGGCTGGAAGATCTGTACAGTGTGGCTTGGACAGTCACTCCACAGACACCCACGTGTAATATTCCAAACCAATGATGACTTAGCACGATCAAAAATTAATCCATTAATGATACAGGTGAAATAATTATTTAATTGCTTTTAGAGTTTTCATACAATGCACGCAGAAAGTAATTTTTGCATACGGTTATACTTTTGAGGGCACTTTTAACACATTGAACAGCCCTTCATGAGATTAACCACTACTATGATATGAACAAATAGATACAGTACTTTGACCTCTGTGACCTTGGTGATCTGAGATGACATGACTTCATGACCTTTGCCAAACAAGTTTTGCTGATGCATGGTAGATACATGCAAGGTTTCATGGAGATCTGATGGATGGTTTTAGTTATTAAGCCTCAGAATGACCATACAGTGTCACATTTCTGTTGATGACAACACTACGACTACATTATCCCTTAATCTTTGAAAAGGTGACACAATGCAATAATTTTACATAAAATAGTGCATGTCACTTGTGATGAGTTATTGTAAATTATTCAAGGGATAAACTAGAATGGTTGCTGTTCACAAACTGGATACCCCATGAATGGTTGCTGTTCACAAACTGGATACCCCATGCTTTGGAGACTCGTGGACCCTGTGACCTTAAAGTAACCAAAATGTTATGAAGTCCAGAAATAAATAAGGTACAATTTACATAAATTTTAAGGTGGATCACAAGATATTTTTTTTGCTAGGATTCTGCTATGTATGGATGACTGGACAATCAGACAAGCTGAAAACAGTGCACCCCAACAGACTCAGTTTGTGAGGAATACGGTAAACTTGAAAATCTTACTGTTACCTTTTTGTGCTGGACACCTGGGGTTATTTACAAAAAATCACTACATTTTTGTCCAGATCTATGATGTTCAAAGAAAAAACTTTCCACCAATGATTTTGTGGCAGAGTATGACACACAAAGTTCCACAAAGAGGCCATGCTTCAAGGCAACTACGGCAGCAACAAGAAAAGTTAAAAAAGATGAAAGAATGAGACGCAGATGCAGGTGGAAGATAAGACTGTAGAAATACCTGTATAAAATAATAAATCGAAGCCATGAATGGCACAACTGCTAGCACCAAAGGTGTGGTGGAACCAATAATGGCAAGAGTAGAGATACTGTGGAGAATTGTGTTGATCATAGATCGAACTGTAAAGTGCATCACATAGTCAATGGTAGCTATATCCTCTGATACACGGTTCATGATGCGCCCCATAGGGGTCAAGTCCATAAACTGCATACTGGCTCGCAGCATGCTGTTGGCAAGTTGAGCAAATAATATGCGGGAGGCCTGCACGCCGCCACAGGCCATGGCAAAGGCACTGAAAAACTCCAAGATTCCTGGAAGGTAAACCAGTTGCCAATCAGTGTAGAAACCATGATCATACTGGAAAAAGTTGTGTATTTTATTTTTATATTTTACGTTCGCAACAAGCCGGACTCGAACCTGCAACCTTTGGCACCAGTTGCCTAGCTGAAATGGGAAATGCACATATCCACTTAACCAAATACCCATTCTCAAAAAGAATGGTTCAATGAAGCTAGTTATGTGCGAGTGCCATATCAACACATATATAATGACTCGGCCCAATTTACATCTGGGACTCTACTAAAAATTTTAGCATTTACAACGTTCCAGCTATTTACACAGCAGCCTGCGTTACAGCAAGACAAAATTTATATTGATGCTATACAAGCTACGTCACACCAGCACACTACAGCTGCACACCATCTCACATAACACTGCATCAAAGCACCGGCCTTCTACTTTGAGTTAGCTTTATGTGATTGGTTACAAGGCACTCACAGATTTTCCACATCAACCCTTTCCCTGTGTACTGACCAAAGGTGCCTTGGTGTTGAATGTCATCTCATCTGCTCAAACGTTTGTACCCAAATCTTCATGTCATTAGAAAGCATTAAGAATGAGAACAGCGTACTTATTGAGTCAGTAATAGGAAAGATCAGAATTAACTCTAAGGTGTGTATTCGCCCCAATACACAACTGAATATACAAACATTTGGAGGGATAGAGATGTGTATTCCCATTAGTTTGTATGTTAAAGCAACCTTAAATAAACCAGTCACTTTGTAGCTGTGGTTATATGATTTTTGTGAGGTATTTAGTTATGCATCTAGATTCATTGTCTGAAATTTGGTGTTTCCATGTGCAGTAGTTTTCAAGTTATTAAGCCGCAAATTACAATGTTAAGTAAAGAGAATACACAAACCAAGCCCTCCACTGACTGCAGAGCCCTCTTTTAGACAGTTCTTGAACCTTCTGTTCTTGCCCTTGCCTATTCCATAGCCTACGGTGCATAATAAAAGCAATGGCCTGTGTAGGTCCCCAGCTGGTGCTGGTTTGGCTTGAGGCTGCGGCTCCCAACTGGTACCGCACACAGCTACTGCTTGAGTGTGATCCAACAGGGAAATACACGTACTTACAAGAAAGCCACGGGTAAATCTTGTCATAATAATCACACAATCACCTATGTCCATGATGAAACATGTTGAAATTTACTTGGATGCAGGAGGCATTTCTGATTTTCTACCCACTTGTCAAAAATGCATATGAACTTTCAGTTACCCCAACATGATGGATTATCAAGACAGAAAACAAAACACAGCTTTTGAAAAAAAAGTTGCCATTATCAGCTATAAGCAGTAAAGTACTCTGACAACATGTAAACAGTGTATATATAAAGTAGACACATCTTCACATCACCCCACTGGGACCATTGGAAACTTGTCTTCCAGGATGGGATTTCAACATATTTAAACCCACAACTTTCTGGACTCTTTTTTTTTTTTTTTTTTACTTCTTAAATTTGAAGATTTGCCTAAGTTGAAGTAAGTTAAATCAACAAGAATATTTGGAAGAACTTATCTTACCGAGGAAAATATAACTAATTTCGCCTCTACAAAGTCAGTGCAAAAGCTTGTTAAATTGAATATACCATAAAGCATGATGCTGTTAGAAACCTGTGAAATGAAAATATACATTCTTGTTAACATCCTATACATTTCCAAAAGCAACGAGATATCACTAAGACATGTGTCTCCTTGGGACACATGAATGTAAGCATACCACACTGCAGCATTGGCAGTCCATGACTCATCATAACTCAAGTTTTTGTTCCTTTCCCAGAGATGGTTGCTGTCATGGATTTGGCAAGTCAAGGTGCAAATGAAATAATCCGCACATGTGCATGGATCATGAAGGCTGCCGGGCAAGGCCTTGGGTGCCTTTATGGGGGCGAGGGTATGAGAGTTTAGCTCTGACCAGTATGTCTTTTAGATTCAGGCATCTACTGAACCAGAACATTGGTTGTCTGTCATCAGGTCCGAGTTGATCTGAATAACCATCACAAACTGGCAAATTCAAATTAAGTTTTCGACAAATTGGGCACAATTTCTATTACTACATGTATTATTAAACCATACCGCACAGTATTCTTTGTTGTGTCTTGATTTTCTGTTTGTACAAATAGCAAAACGAGCAAAAACAGATCTTCACAGAAATGAACCAATTTTGAGCACATGGTCCTCTGAAACCTGCTCATACATTGTATGTAGGATACCCCAAGAATTGAACCAATTTTGAGCACATGGTCCTCCAAAACCTGCTCATACATCGTATGTAGGTTATGCCAGCAAATCATTTTTCTTGATGTTTAACATTCTACTCCACAATGAAATCCCATTTAAACTCACTTTTGGATTCATTAGTCCCAACCATTTATTTGTAAAATCACTGAACTGAAACTGCTAGACCTTCAATGAGTGGTCATTATTTCGTTCAAAAGCTTTACCCATCAGCACAATTCGGGTATTCTGTTTAAAGCCCATGTACATCTACAAGCCATACACAAGTATCTACACAAGCAGCGAATTCATTGCTTTGGTATCATATTATATACATGTATATATTTAAAGATCTAGCAAGCACGTATTGTTCAGCACCGCATAATTACTGTAGCCCGGCATTAAAAGATATCTTTCTAGAAAATAACTCTTTCAGTGCCAAATTTTGGACTGAGTCAACAGCTTTTCTTGTGGTGCATTGCACCACATGCACGCCGAGAAAAGCTGTTGACCTGGGATATTCTCTGTGGAACTAAAGGCATGCTGGTACTTGAATGAAAGGTCTTTTTACGAGGAATACAAATCTGGGATCTTAGTGATAATTCAGACTTGTCTGACCTCAGTAGATCGACTGAAGTCATGATTGGCACTGAAAGAGTTAACGAATGAAGTTCCTTACCCTGGGCTAAACCAAGTGCTCCATACACCCCGAGACGCATATCTCTCTGTGCAGTGTCCAGGGTGCTGTTGACTGCAGAACTACCGTGGTGATCATTGCTCCAGTCACTCAGCCAGATATTAGAGTAGATGGAGATTATATGGGCCACCACATATAGCAGCAGGATGACTAGTGATAGCGGTATGCCTATGGACTTCATGTACGCCAGGAACACGGTCGACTTCACCTAACCACCAACAAAAAGGTTTACTCTTCATGATGCTCTTCGACAGGAACTGCCTTGTTTTCATGTGGTTTGGTTCAAATCCTATGCACAATTACTAGTTTTGGTGAAATGAATGACACCCAAGGTAGTAAGATTTAAATTTGCTGACTTCTGTTTGCAACACAAAAGAAAGAAATGATCCTGTTAAAACTTACAATTGAACACAAAAATGAGCTGGGAGAAACTGCATCTTCACATCCCATGGGCACTTTTCTCCTAAAGATGAATGGTATCCACATTCATTGGAACCACCATTACAAAGATGTAAGCCAATATATTTACATTCAATCTAACTTTTAACATTGCAATTATACCCTGGTATAAGCCTTGTGTGTTATTGGGCCATAACACAAGTCCCACCCACATTCCAAAAAGCCGCGCCCACCTGGGTTTCCGGAATTCAACACTTGAACAAGCTGGGCAAATCAGTTTCTGGTTGTTTTTCTTAATTCTAAGAATTAAATTTCTAAATTTTGTGTAATTGAGCAGCAAAATTAAGAGGGAAATGTAAATTTAAGCAATGAGGGTTGCTTTTGTGTGTGTTATGGCATAATATTTACATTTGTTATTTTTGTTAGCATTGAAAGAATTGGAACGGTAGTGTAGTTCATGAGGCAATGGTTACACTAGAGCATCTCGTGCAACCAACGTGCTGCGCAATAATATCCTCTTAACGCACTTTGTCATTATTTAAGCTTCCACCGAAAGTACTGCCGAAGCGTTTGATTCATAGGCCTAAGCATAATGGGAAGACGGTATCAGATGATCAAGAATTGCATATACACTAGTCAAAACTTGCCTAAATGTTTTCTTTTACCGGTTTTGCAAGCTTTATTGAAATAAAGTTGTTGTGTTATTCGGAACTATTTTTTTCCTAGTTTTGTGTTCCAGGAGTTGCCTTGACAACTGATGGCTGATGTAGTAGCCCCGCCTACTTGGCTCCTCCCACTAGTAAACAAAAAGGCGATTTTTTGTAAATTAACAAGCTAAAAACGATTTTAAATCAACTATCAATGATAATACTTACTCTTATGTCAATAGATCTTGATGTTAAATGTAAATGTAAGAATTAAACTTCCTCTCTAGTGTAATTACGGGCGCATGGTTGCAGTTTGTGTGACAGGCATTTCTGATGACGCGCGGTAGCGCGTCATCAGAAATGCATGTCACACAAACTGCAAACATGCGCCCGTAATTACACTAGAGAGGAAGTTTAATTCTTAAATGACGTACATGATTGAAGCTGGCATCAGGCAAGGCACACCGCCATGCTCACGCCCAAGATGTCAGCTTCAATCACGCCAGTCATTATGCCATAACACACACAAAATCGACCCTCATTTCTTAAATGTTCACAATGATACACGTTTGACCTAGTGACCCAGTTTTATTGCATGACACACCCAAGGGGATGTTCACAAAGGCACTTACCCAAGAAACCAACCCTGAATCTTAAAACAAGAGCAGGCACAGTTAATTTTATGCCAATACTGATGTATCTGGAACATCATTTAATGTTTGTTGTCTTATAATGTGCCAGTCAATGGATCTTGCTGTTCATCTAGCTTTTTAATCAGTGTTTTGCATGCTTTCATATGACCAATATTTCAATATCCAGATCGTACCTATTTCCAAAATTAACCTAAGTTATTGCAGGTATTCAAGAAATCTCAAATGATCCATTTTTCAAACTAACCTAGGCTTGTACACCTCTATAATGCATTTTTGGGGACATTTTTGAGTGAATCCACAGATCTGCAAGTGCCATCACTGGCACCTGGAGGGCAACCCTGTGATGCTGTACCTACCCTGCCTGTCTCTGACGTCTCTGCCTGTATGAGTTTATCTGTCTCCTTCAGCTTGCCCTCTAGTGCAGGCGGCGGCTGACACCTGTCATCAGCTACACTGATCTGTCTCTTCTTGGCAGCTTCCCTCTTTTGACTTGCCAGAGATTCTTTGCTCTGAGACCTTGACCTCAGGTCAATGCTGCTCCCATGAGATCGGACGGTGTCTTTACGTGTTCTGTACAGAAAAATTAATTCCTTTCATATCCTTCAACATCATGTCTCAAATCATTGACAAGCAACAGAGGTTTTTTTTATTTTTGGTCCCAAGCAGGATTTTTTTTAACTTATTCCATACCAGTCCCTGATATTTATTTAGATTTAAGACGACAATTGCATATTTATATGCTTCATGAAAAGAGCTTTTGTTCAAGTGCGAACATGCCTATCACCTTAAGTCCGTGGTTCTGGCACTGTCTGGCAAGTCATGCTGCAGCTGCAGCATGACTTGCCAGGCAGTGCCAGAACCACTGACCAATACAAGGTCTGTGACAACAGTATGGAATGAGTTAAAGCAAACAACACAGAACAAGTAAATGATTTTCAATGGGGAGACTGACCAAAATGGCAAAACTTCCATTGAAAAGTCCAAACATAATGGCAAAAAAGAGGAGAACTTCCATCAAATGATGGACACTTGATAGGTACGTCCCTTGTAAACATGTTGAGTCAAGATCAAACTTCTCTGCAAGTGAATTGTGACAAACACAAAGTTTTGTTAGTGTTGCATCTTATTCTTTGTGAACAATGATGCAACAATGGATTCTCTTCTTTGGGTCACATGATCACAATGCTGAATTACATAACCTGACAACATAACTCTTACGTCAGTACAGTTGCAATTTACTCAACAAGTCATATCATAAACCAGCTGATGACCCTTCCAAAATGCCATTAGCGATGATATCAAAACCATGCTTGCTTTAAAAATTATTACCATAACAATCACATTTTTATCAGTGCCCTCTTCAATATCAAGGCAGAAATACTCCTTTATATGTTTTACGTGGGTACATTCATGAAATGTATGTCATTGTTGGCTGAATTTTACAAAATTAAGTTAATCAAAGTAAAAGAATACACTTGATGGCAAACATTATTATACATGTAGCCTTTTTACAGAGAAGGTGCATTTGACATCTATCTACCTATCCATCCATCCATCTATTTATCTAAATTAGATTACTGTACCTTTCAGCAACTTTTGGAGTTGATACATCATCTGCACTTCCGACATGAGAGCGAATCTCCTCTAGCAATGTTTTTGCTGAAAACAAAGTAAAATCAAGTTAAATGACAGAATACAGCTTTTTAAAAACAAAATGTCACTCTGAGAAATAAGACTTTCTCAAAGTTAAGAGAATGTAAGTAAATACAAAATGTATTTACAATTAAAATGACTTACTTTCGGCATCATCCTCTGGAATTTCCACTTCTCCTTCCAGGAGATAATTGCGCAAAAACTCTGAGAAGGCTCCTCCTGTGTCCAGCAGTTCCTTGTAGGAGCCAACTTCAGATATCTGTCCATTGACTATCACCACTATCTGGTCCACTTGAGGCAGGAACCCAATACCGTGTGTGACTAACACACGCGTCTGTGTCAATATAAAAAGAAACCACACTGAAACTTTGTTCATTTTAACAGTAATTCATGCACAAATTATTTCCCGGCACTTAGAACTGATTTTAAAAAAGGTACTTTCGATTTACAGCAGTATGGTTATATACAGGCTAAGCCTTGGTGACCAATGTGATCTCTATTGTATGTGCAACCACGCCTTCTATTCTCAATCCTCTTGACAGAAACAAAATGTATATATTTTTCTGATCCTCTCCACAGCTTGATGTTGAACTTACATGTGCTTGAGACTGGTTAGACAACATAAGAATAAACCTGCCTACTTTTGTAATCTTTGTTTTTGTTATTTGATTAAAATAAAAAAGGAGGAGTAAGAAAGTATGCCAACCTTTTTATTTAAGAGACCTCCTGGACCTATAACTTTTTCGAAGATGTGTTTGCCAACATGTGCATCAACTGCAGACAGTGGATCGTCCATCAGGTAGATGTCTGTGTCACAGTAAACTGCTCTCGCCAGGCTTATCCTCTGCTTCTGACCACCGCTCAGGTTTATGCCCTATGGAATTGAGTTCACATCCCCATTTACAACTTCACTCCCAGGTAGTCAAATCCTCATAAAACTATGTGAGGTACTTCATTCCTAGGTTGTCAAATCCGCGTTAACTATACAACTCTACTCCCACATAGTCAAATCCCCATTAACTATACTTCATTCCTGAGTAATCACATCATCATTAAGTATACTTCATTCCTGGGTAGTCAAATTCTCATTAACTATACAATTCATTCCTACGTACTCAAATCCTCAGTAGCTATACAACTTCATCCCTTGGTAGTCAAATCCTAATTAACTATACTTGTAGTCAAATCCTCATTACCTGTGCAACTCCACTCCTGAACACACATTTTGACAGAACTGGAACTCAAGTTGATACTGCTTTTTGAAACATGTTCTGCCTTCCAGTATGAAGAACTGGTACTTCTGTTTAGCAATATAAATGTTGCTTTCCTTAGGATATACCATGGTAGTTTCCAATAAATACAGCGTTTGAAATAGCACTAGTTTGACTCTGTCAAAACAACTTGTCCCGCAAGATAATTCACTTGTCTCGGACTAACAGACTAGTGCTATTTGGTTTAAACATATTTTATTCTGTCGGCCAATTGCTTTTTGAATAAAATACGCTTAAACCAAATAGCACTAGTCTGTTAGTCCGAGAGAAGTGAATTGTCTGGCGGGACAAGTTGTTTTGACAGAGTTTGTAATGTAGTCCAATTAAGCGGACAGGTGGAATTTTTGTGCAGACAAGTGGATTTTTGCCCTTAATTCGATCACTGAAATACACGTACATGTACCAGCTCCTGGGCTCCAGATCATAAAGCCCAGTATCTTTCAACTCTTCATATCACTAGTAAAACCAAATCTGACATGTAACATCTACATGAGAAACTGTCCCATCTGGTGGCATAAATTTACTGCTACTGTCCATTAATAATTCTGACAAAAAAATGAAAGATGTCTGTGATTTCTACTAGAGAGACGTGAACTGCTCCCTTTGGCCACATACCTTCTCTCCTATCTCGGTCATATCTGCTCCAGGTAAAATCTCCAGGTCCGGATTCAGGGCACATGCCTCTATTACCTTGTAGTACTCACAGTTGTTAAGTGACTTGCCAAACAGGATGTTCTCTCGCAGTGTTGCATTCTGGATCCAAGCCTGCTGTGCCACATAAGCAATGGAACCCTGCAGACAAGAGTATTAGCTCCTTGTTTAACCTGATAATAGACATCTTCAACAGACATTATCATTTGATGCCCATGTCACATTCATTTAAACAGAATTCATATATCAACAATGTCAGACTGAACTTTTCTGTTATTTGTAGACTTTTCATGAGTTCTTATCAAATTTCATATGCATGCACCCACAGAGACTTTAATCAACTTGCCACTACACTCTGCAATATTTCAATAAACAAACTTTTTACATATTAATTTGATATATTCTCATTCATCGCTGAGCACTATGACCTTTCTCCAACCATAAACAGTATCATGGTAGCCTATATATACCTCCACAGTGGCCTCGCTGGACCTCATGGTATCACTGTATTGTCAACATACATGTATCTTAACACAGGTCTTGCTGGACTTCACAGTATCTCTGTATCATAGACATACTCTAACACTGGATTTCATGGTATCGCTGTATAGTAGACATACTTTAACACTGGACTTAATGGTATCACTGTATCATAGAGTCTGACATACTTTAACACTGGATTTCATGGTATCGCCGTATCGTAGACGTACTTTAACACTGGATTTCATGGTATCACTGTGTTGTAGACATACTGTAACACTGGCCTTATTGGACTTCACGGTATGATTGTATCATAGCTTATGGAGAATAAAGAGTTTGGACTGCGGAATAGGGTAACTACTACTAGGAAGTGGTTCTAGACAAAAAAACACAAATACAATAGACATGCCATAACGCTGGCCTTGCTGGACCTCATGGTGTCATGGAGGTTTATACATGCCTTAATGCTGGCATCGCTGGACCTCATGGTATCATGGTGGCCTATATATACCTTAATGCTGGCATCGCTGGACCTCATGGTATCATGGTGGCCTATATATACCTTAACGCTGGCATCGCTGGACCTCATGGTATCATGGTGGCCTATATATACCTTAATGCTGGCATCGCTGGACCTCATGGTATCATGGTGGCCTATACATACTTAAACACTGGCCTCGCTGGACCTCATGGTATCATGGAGGTTTATACATACCTTAACAACACTGGCCTCGCTGGACCCCATGGTATCATGGTTGCCTATACATACCTTAACGCTGGTCTTGCTGGACCTCATGGTATCATGGAGGTTTATACATACCTTAACAACACTGGCCTCACTGGAACACATGGTATCGTGGTGGCCTATACATACCTTAACGCTGGCCTCGCTGGACCTCACGGTATCATGGAGCTCTGTACATACCTTAACACTGGCCTTGCCCTCCAGTTTCTCCATTTCCCCCAAGATGGCTGCCAGTAGTGAGGACTTGCCTGACCCTACAGCCCCCACCACTGCTACCAGTGACCCTGGCTTCACTTCAAAGTTGATCCTGAAACATCCAAAACTCACTCATAACACTGAAGTCCAATTTGTTATAGAACCTATCTTTGCCTTGTGGTATTTACGACAGCTAACAGGACAATATATGTCTTTATTTCATGGAAATTTTCAAACAAGTACCGTAACTCACTTAATTTTGTTATTATGTTTCTACTTATATGTGGACTCATCCAATTCCAAATTAAACCTGCTGATTTTGCTTTTTTGGCGGTTGCAACAAAACAGTGACAGATAGGACATGTTAAAATTGAAGCCATTTGCAATGAATAAACAAACTCCGCTTTGCTTCTTTAGCTGGTTCCTTTCCCAGTGTACAAATTATAGAAACAATCTACTCATTAATTCTTGATTTAATGTGTTATTAAAATTTGCTCATTCCTGTCAATGATGTAGAATCCTGAAGCTTCAGCTTGAAACATATGGCACCAAAGATTAAGCTGTTGACACGAGTAACTTCATGTCTGGTGTAAATAACCAAATTCCCCTGTATAGACACTGAGTGGAACTTAAAAGTAGTGATTTCCCTATAATAAGGCCTTCCCTACTGTGGTAGGAAAATAGCCACATTAGAAGGGTGGCCCCTGTGTGTGGGGTGGGCAATATAAGAGACATGGAACTTTCTGTATGAAGACAGTGGCCTTATAACAGGGGTGGCACACTGTACACAACGGATTAAGTGACGCCAGACTGCTCACTCATACCTGTTACAATGCTTAAAGCAGACCTTCAAGTCATTTCCACGAGCAAAATGCATGTATTTTGCCAACAATCTGAAAGCCAACCAGTCTCAATTGCAAAATTGTCTTTTCTGCCAAGTTTTAATTAAGAAGTCCAATCAAGCTTGATGGTTAGAGCTGTGAAATCAATGACTGTCGTGCTGTCTGGTTAATGAGTCTACATGTGGTGCACACTTACTGCTTTAGAGTGGCATTTTCTTCACTTTTGTCCCAGCTGAATGTACCATGGCTGATGGATATGTCATTCTCTGAAATCATTCAGCCAGAAAAACATTGTTAGCACCAATGCAAGTACAATATAGGAGTCCATTTTCTACATATCTTTAGCTCATTCCATACTATGGTCACAGGCCTTGGTCAGTCCCAGAACCACTGACTTAAGACCATAGGCATGTTGGTACTTGAATGAAAGCTCTTTTCATGCAGAATTTAAATACACAATTCTCGTCCAAAATCTAGGTAAATAAATGGAAAAATCAGGAACTGGTATGAAATGAGTTAAATTTGGCAGGCATGTGGAAGTACACGTGCATAACTTGTACCAGGAGGAGCAGGATCGCGCCTTCTTACCATGGCAACACACAGGGTATTTTGGGATGAACTGATACATCCTTCTTTTCAAAATGCTCACCTCGCATTTAATATGATTTATTAAGTGTACATTATTACATGCTGACTACATGTACTGGTGTGATTTTCTTGAACCTCATGGAGTTCAAAATCCAATTTTGAAAAAGCAAAATATTTAATTTACATTGCTGCACCTCAAAATGTTATCATGTGCAAATATGTACATGTATGCAGTGTCAAAATATCCTCCAATCCACAGCAAAAAGGAGCACCATGTACACCCCCTCTCCCACCCCAAAAGAAAGACAAAAATGTTCAAACATGATCTTTCTCTTTTTCTCATATTTCAGTGTTCCTTCACCAGATAAGGACGGTGTATTGTTTTTTGTGACATCCTATAAAGCAAGAGGCCACAAGTATCTATGCATACAGCACAACATTACCATGAACGCCAACCCTATCCTGGGACACCAGTCTAGACTTTGATAGGCAACAACATTCAGTACCTCAGTTTATGAAAGAATCAAAATTATGCCTTTTCAACAATGCTTTGTGTCAGAAATCTTAAATCACCAACACTCGAAACACTTAGAAATGTTCTTAGGAAAGCAAAATTACACGCAGATTACGTACCTGTATGTGTGTCAATGTCCACACTGCTGGGGTCCAATTCTTCATTTTTCAGAAAATTAACCAATCTTTTGTAGGAAACGCTTGTCTGGGAAAACAAAAAGAGCCAGCTTGTATATTCAATTATTCACATCTTATTCTCTAATACTTATGTCTTATTTTTGATGCAAACTGACAAGTTTTAATAAAATTACTTACTCTGTGCAAAAAGCTTGCATTGAGCTGATAAACTCAACCCATCAAAATTTCTCAATCATCATCACTTAACAACATATAACATGTTTCAGGAATAATTTTAGTGCATATACAAAGCAAATCCCTGACTCTTGGACAGCAATCACACCAATCAGTTCTGAAATTATATCTTTTTATGTACCTGATATTTTGCATGTTTCCAACACTTTTTAATCAAAATTTGCTAATTTTGTGACAATTCAATAAATTTTTAGATATAACTATACCATCCCTACTTTGGACACAGTAAAACAATGAAGATAAGGAAAATATACTGTAAATTAATTTAATTTGTTGTGTTTTTGTTTCCTTTATTTAGCTGATGGCACAAAACTATGACAACAAAATCACAACTGAAAACTATTTTGACACAGGTTTGATACAAACTATGTCAAAATAATGAAATTAAAACTTCAGTTAAATGCTGGGCATGCAAAAACTGTGAACATTTAAGCACATGAAAATAATATTTCTAATACATACCTGTACAATAGAGGCAATAAGCATTGGTAACATGGACAGTGGGAAGCGTAGGATATTAAATAGGGACAGAGACACAAAGGCCTTCTCTGCATCTAAAACATTTTTCTCTGATGACAAGACATATACAGCAAACGTTGTGAGGGACACCTGAAAGCAGATCAGGTGACTTTAGAAATCCTGGTCAAATACCTTTATGTGGGCATTAGGTGAACTAACAATGTGTTATCAGCAATACCAAACAATGGCTGTGAATCCTGCACTGGTACCATGCCTTGCACTCCATTCACTTGACAAATACAGTTTCAAGTTTGCGTAAAGCCAAACCTATTACATAACAAAGCTATACATTAGTGGAGTTTAAACTAAATGTAATATTAGCCTCTCTGTACAGGTATTAGCTTCACCTTGTCGTTGATTGATTGATTGATTGATTTTATTTGACGGACTTTGATTAATTGATTTTATTTGAAGGTCGTTGAAGTTGGCAATAATTGCTGCACATGTATGGCCATCTCAAGGGGCATCCCTGGGATTTCACTCAAATTTTCGGTAAGATACTCTTGTAGGAAAACAGAAAACTTTGCTAAATTTCTTGGCAACTTCGATCTAGATCGAGATGCTGAAGTATGCCCTACTCTGTCTGCACCTGACACAGCACAAACAGTTGGTCTGATGGCCTAGCTTTGATGCATGATACATCCTTGGGTTCCGATACATGCGTGCGAGAAGTTTCATTCAACAGTCAGGGAGCAAATGTGGACTGGACAGATGACTGGAGCAAAATAAAGAATGCGAGGAACAGATCATGCTTCACGACTCAACGAGATCAAGTATTGCATAGAAATACATGGCCCCCACAAGAGAATTGACGAGAGAATTCCACACCCTCACAGCATTAAGTTATTGCAATGAGAACAACAGTGGATGGATGGTTTATATGCTATAGGAAATATGGTCCACACAAGCTTAAACTTTATTAGGGTCAAGGTCACAAATTTTGGTCCACAACACACATATACTCCTATCCTAAGAAGTGTCCACACACCAAATTTGGTAGCTGCGGGTTTTACGGTATAGCAAATATGATCTGGACAGGTTAGAATTTACGAGGAGTCAAAGGCCAAAGTCCAGGTCAGAGTGAGCCAATTATGTGTGCAACACACTCCCAGCCTATGAAGTGTCTACACACCAAACTAGGCAGCTGCTGGTGACATAATTGCAGGGCATATTGCCATGACAACTAAGGTCATAGTCATGCACTTTTGGGATGTGACACATGCCTATCCTATACAGCATTTATACATTAAATTTAGTAGCTGCATGTAGTTTGGGTTAAAGAAATTTGGCTCAGACAAGCTAAAACTTTATTGGGTCAAAGGTCAAGGTCAGTGACCTAATTTTGATGCATGAGACACCCCTAACTTTTGAATTGCTAACACACCAAATCTGGTACCTGTAGGAGTTGCACAAAACGAATCATAGCCCAAACTAGTTGTACCTTTATTGGGGTCAAGGCCACAGTGATGTAATTTTGGTGTGTGACACACCCCTTTCTTATAAAATGTCCACACACCAAATTCAGTAGCTGCAAGTGGTTTAGTGTGGGAAATATGGCCCGGGCAAGCTCAAAGACAAGATGATGCATTTCGGGTGTGCAAGACACCCCTCTCCTATGAAGTATTCACACAGCAAATTTGGCAGATGTAGCTGTTACTGTACAAGAAATGGTCTGGGCACGATGCAGACTTATAGTCCCCTGGTGGGGGACTAAAAATAAAATTTACTGATGGTAACTAATCATCTATTAGATGTTAAATTGTTTTTTTTGTTTTTTTTAAACAGTAACTGACTGGTCTATTCCACAGACATTCCAAACTTTGCATGATTCTGCTGCACAAGTTCTCGGCACAATTTTTAATGTTCAAGAACATACCATGACAGGAGCACATGTCCAGGTGAAGGTGGAGGCGGCATTGAGATAGGCCGCCTTCTTCAGCACGTCTAGCTCCTGGTCCCGGATGCCCAGTATCTTACTCTGGAACGACAACTCCCAGGCATACAGCTTCAACACCTGTGGATAAATCATGCTCTTGTCAGTTCCTCATTTCCCCTTCATATCTGATGTGCTGGTCAACACTATTTCTATCAAATCTACAGAGTGACTAGCCAAAAAGTGTAAATTATGTACATATGTGAAATTATCTACAATTACAATGGCCCATAAGAGACGAAAATGATACTCGTTTGACATCAATGGTATTAAAAAAAAAAGCACCACTTTTGACACTATATTTGTGCACACACTTCACAGCAGTTTCAGCTCAGTTCAAAACTTTTTTGTTTAAGTTTGTTTCTTTAATGGGTAACGTAAAATATGAAACCTAATAACCCTTAAAGTGCTAATCACTGCTATAGTTGTTTTCTCATTACCATTAAACATATAATGGTTAAAGATTCAAATTTCCCATGAACATACCTTTCATCAAATACCAGCAACCTAGTCTTAAGCAAAAAAGTTGTCTTAGTCAACAGCTTTCCTCGGGGCACTTTATGCCCATTGCGCGCAGAGTCCTGAGGAAAGTTGTTGACTCAGTCTTGAACCAGCGCTTTAAGAGTCAAGTCTTAGGATATTTAGGACATAATGTTCAAATGTTGGACTGAAGGCATTCACCATCAACTTTTGACCACTGTAAGTGTTATCAAAACTATGGATTCTCACCTTGATTCCATTCAGCACTTCATTCATCAACTTTATACGGGAATCTTTGTGCTTCATCTGTCTCATCTGTAAAACACCAATCACCATTTTAGCTGAATGAACTGTCTACACATCTGATGGCTAACTTGATCTGATAGAATCATCTTTTCCATACATATGCATGTAAACAAGACAGTACTTCCGGTGTGCAAGGTTCCACATGAAGGATTTTTGTTACTTCTCCTGAACAATTTTTTGTTTAAAACCAGGACAATCTCTGGGTTAACTCTTTATCAAGCTCCAAATTATCACGAGTGCTGCCTGAAAATATAGCTGTCTTGAACCAATGGACTTTGTTTTAATGTCAAGCCCTGGTTTGACCATTTGATAACAAAGAGTACATAATAAACTAAATATTAGTAAATATTTTGCTTTTCACTGAACATATTGATCTTATCACAAAATTAATGTATTACCAATTTTTAACTGATCAATAAGGTTTATTGTTTGAGTTTTATATGCCTAATATTTGCATAATTTAACTACTAGCCACATAATCTGACCTGTTTTTCCCCAAAACATATGCTATGTAAGTAATTACTCAGATTCAAGCTTCTGCAGCACTAATAGGCTCAATTGTGAGTCTGTGGCCAATCACCAAAGAGAAATAGTAATTACCCAGGTAATCCACTGCTCAAGTCTAGCTAAAATTGCGCCTTGTTGAATGCTAAGTTTTATTTCAAACAAAACTAAAAGGTATTCTAGTAGGTTTCTTTATTCTATATTTTTTGTTGTCTCAAAGTATCAAAACTGGCATGACTGAGTAATGCCGGTCATTACATATATTCTGCATCTCACATGCATATGTTTTATGAATGCTTGAAGACAGACCACTGACCTGGAATTGTCTCGTTTTTTTAGCAATGAGGGCATTGACTGGTATAAGCAACACCATAACCCCCACTCCTGCCAGCACCGAGGGACCCAACGTCATCCACAGGAAGTACAGGCATACACACATTTGGAAAGGTGCAGACCACAGCATGTTAAGGTATGTGGTGAGATCCATGAATCGCTGGGCATCAACTGACATCAGGTTGACAATTTCTCCCACTGTAGAACTCTTCCTGGCTGAATTGCTAAGTTTTAAGGCCTGCAATAAAACGTGGTACACAATTAATAATGTCAGCATTAATAAGGAGCAATTTATTTTTTAGTTCTCGAAGGAAATTCCTAAACAATTTTAAAAAAAGCTTGGCCTGGATGTTTTTAAACATCATACCCAGAAAGCCTGAGATCCAATACAGAGGGCTTGCACTGGAACTTATTGAAACTTAAGGTGACAATTACCCCCAGGTCCAGGGCCCTTTCTAAAGCACGCTGCGAGGGAGTAAGGGAACATTGCTGATGTGGTCTGCTTGTGCAAAGCCAAAGTTCTCTACTCCACTGATGGCCAAGCTATGTCCTATCATGATCAAGTCATTTCTTTCAAGACAACAGGCCTGGTGACCTGTAAGGATGGTTCAAGGTCATCAATATTATCTAATATTGACGAACATGATCTGAAATTTTATTCCTTTCACCACATTTTGAACCATAATTTCTGTCACACTGTAGGATTGACTACTAGTATTAGAAGCAATTGAGATTTTGACTTCCTCCACTTTCCCAAATTTCATGAAGATCCACCAAAAATTAAAGATGCTAGTGTTCATAAGATTTTCCCATTTTGACCCATATATTACATAATATATATGTAGCACCACAAATATTGATTTTTAAGCCTGCAAAATAATAACTTATTCTCCTGTTTTCAGACAGGTTTCAACTTTATCCAGACCAGATGTTTTCAGACAGGTTTCAACTTTATCCAGACCAGATATTTTGCCACACTCCATGCACCATTTTTGTGCATCAGATTGCAAGCTTCTTAAAAGAGAGCTATTCACAATGAAAATTAAATATTTTTGCAACAGCCTACAGGTAGAATTTCCTGTTAAGTTCTATTCCAAAATGCTTGATTTACCTTCTTATATACAGCTGCGATGATGGCGGTGCGCACACGCATACCAGTCAAGAAGCAACGGTGGAAATACTGGTGTAGAACTATTGACTGGACAAGTGCCACCACAAACATGAACACTGCGTACGTATATCCCTTCCAGTAAGGCTCCGATCTATTGCGAGTGAAACTTATGATTGCTCTGTGTGAATGAGAGAGAATTATTACTTGCGAATGACCTCAAAATGGTTTTGGAGCATACATATACATAATATGGCCTGTTAGGACATATTTTTGTTTATTATCTGTGTAACAGCAATCAGATCTTAGACTTGGGAACAGAATGTAATGTGTTTATCTTTAGAGTACATCATTTTGTATGTCATCTTTGCTCTTTGGAAATCTATGTAGAGATACACACATCTCATCAGTTCACTGCAAACTCAAACCTGCCAACCTCTAAGTTTCCAAGATGGTAAACGTTTTCTTGAAAAAGAGGGAGAACTGGGAATCCTTACACAGATTAATAATTAAAGAAGCTTGCTTTTAACTGCTTCATGAGAAGGCGATCTTCTCTTTAACAAATTTATCAAGATTTTTTGTCAATGTTACCTGAAACAGGTGAGATCTAACTGTAACAGAGTATGACTTGGCAGGTCTGTATGCAAAGGTCAGAACATTTTGCGTAAATGTTAACTCTAATTTAAGAGAAAGCCTCACTCCAAATAGTAAGACTTGGTAGGCCTGTGAACAGATGTCAGAACATTTAGTGTAAATATTAACTGAAAACAAGGTCTTACTCCAGGAGAGTACAACTTGGTAGGTAGGTCTGCATACTACTTTCTTTCCATGTTTCTTGTGGCCTAAATAAAATTGTAAGTTCCAGAATGCGGCATAATTCTAGAACTACTGAGATTATTTTTAATTTCCACCCTTATACAAGAAATTATTTCTTGTAACTGAATGCATTTTAATGCACTAAATCTGTTTTCTGGATTGTATGCGAGAGATACTTACGTGTATTTCTATTTTGTAAAATGATATATAATGCTGCAAATCTTTCAATGTTTGAAAAACTGAAATATTTCTACTCTTGAAAATGAAACAGTTCAAAGTATCATTTGTGAACTTGTCCTCCCCTCCCAACAAAAACATCCTCGAAAATAATAAGCCATGTGGTCTAATATCTATAAATATAATAAAATGACCAATGGCTCATCAGAAGTTGCTAATAATATATTAATTATTACTACAATCAATGATACTTATACACAAATCATATTTGGAAATTTATGGTACAAAATGAATCAGCACATATATTTTCACTTACTTTAATAATATTGGGCTGAAAAACATGAGGACATCATTCAGAAACTTGAAGAATGAGCCCTGAAGGAATACGCCTCCGAAAGCAAAGGTTATACACTTCAGGAGCGACGGTTGGTATTGCTTCTTTTTGGGGTCTACCACTTGCACATATGTGCCATCTTCTTCCTTCATTTTGGTCAACTTGATGCCTCCATCCACTGCATGGTCTGACTGCTTCCTTGTGGCAGCTTCCTTGCTTCTGAAAATGTGCCATAATTGATATACATGTATATCAGAGGTATCACGGTCTCCAAGGACAAAACACAGCCATAGCTAGGGACTCAGGCCGTAACATCTCTTCCCAATGTGTGTTTACAACCTTTTCAGCATGGGAACTATAACAGAAACATGTATCTCTGCACAAACTCAGAAATTAACATCAATGATTAATATGTAATACCATATTAATTCCTATAGTAGCACACTGTGCTAATGCAAAGATTTCCTGGAGCAGACATGGTTTTTGTGGAGTTTTGTGATAATGGCATGTCTTACTTTACAATACCACAAGCAATTGTTATAGAATTTATATAGCATAAAATAACAATAATGGACTCTCTTTTTTCATCATCAGTAGTAAATTTTGAAAAATATTAAAAAATACTAAACTTTTAATATAACAACTCCCAAGATTAAAAAGTAGGGTGTCTCCTTGTATTAGGATATGTTCTACAATTGGAATGAAAACGATATACAGAAAAAAATGGGTTCTCAGGACAGATCAAATAACATGGCACAACTGACACTTGGGTCTTTTAAAAGTGGTCTTTGATCAGAGGGTGGTCTGGCCCTTGCCTAGTTTTGTTCACATACCTAACAAGCCTAACATAAAAATCATAGGGAGATTTCACCATTAAATAACAATCTTTATTTATATAGCAACATACTGTATACATCAAATTGTATCACACATAACCTGTCAAAGCAAGGATTGTGAGTGGTACCTGCTCTTACGAGACTGTGTACCTAGTTACCACAGCCCTGTCATGAAACTGTGCATCTAGTTATGACTGGCCTCTCATGAGACTGTGCATCTGGTTAAGACCACCCTTTTATGAGACTTTACATCTGGTTAAGACCACCCTCTCCAGAGAATCACTTTGCATCTGGTAAAGACCACCCTCTCATGAGATTGAGTATCCGGTTAAGACCATCCCTTTATGAGACTGTATGTCTGGTTAAGACCACCCTCCCATAAGACTGTATCTAGTCAAGACCACCCTCTCATGAGACTGAGTATCTGGTTAAGACCACCCTCTCATGAGACTGAGTATCTGGTTAAGACCACCCTCTCATGAGACTGAGTATCTGGTTACGACCACCCTCTCATGAGACTGAGCAGGGCTCGGCAATTCGCATGTCCGATAGCCCCGGGCGGCCTGAAGTTGGGCTGGGACTAGTCGAAATTTTCAAGCACTAGCCCTACGGGCTAGTGAAAAGAATCTTTTACCACATGTACATTTTATTAAAGTTTGGGGATTTTTTGTTCCCGGCTCTCGCGATCATTCACTCGCAATGCCAAGCTAACCCACGCGACACCTTGAAGGGACGCTACACCTTGCCTTGTAATAACATTGCGATGATAGGCCCAGTAAAACAATAGAACGTATATAATTGGTTTATAAACAGCCCGCTCATTATGATTACGAGACGACGAGATCAAAGGTACCAGCAGTCATGCATTGCGGCGTATTGGCTTTCGCCCGTATCGGGGCAAGGTCACAGCACCTCACCGTCAGTCTTATCTGCCCGAACGATGACAAAGGAACATCAAAAAAATTTAAAACTTGCATGGCGAATTCTTGAGCAAATTAGCATCAAAGACAATTTATCGGTGGGCTCTAAAAGTGTTGGAGAGATCATGTAATGGTGCCGCAAGTTGACTTCCCGGCCAAACAAAACACACATCTGCCAGTCACAGGCAAGTGACTGCGTGGAGTAATCTACGGTGAACGGAGCATCATGCTGACTGATCTGTCACGCATTCGACATTTTTCTCTATCCCCCTACCTTTGCGTATTTGCCTGTGACTCCAAATAATTGTTGCTATAAACACTGGAATCTTTATTTTCGCATGCTGCAATTAAAAAAAAAGCTTCCCGTTTGTGTGTTCCCTCCGTAAATTACGGCATATTCACACATGTTCACCGGGCGGAAGCCATGATGAAAATACTGCAGCACGAGCCGCAATTGGCTCATTTTTGCATGTGACTCAATTGACCAATCGGGTGATGTGTTGTGCGTCAGGCCACATGGCCAAAGCAGCTGTTTGTGTACAGTTGCATGAAAGATGTTGACGGTGTGCCCACGCTCGATTTCTGATTTGAAATATTAAAATTTTCGTTTGAATTTGATTTAAGAACACCCTTTATTGCGAGGAACTTGCCAATACTGTATACGCAAATTTACTACGATGTACCGATAGCGTTCATGGTAGGTACGCAAACGATATGCATCTCATCACGGCATCAGAGGCAGCGAGAAAGGATCCTGAAACCAATTCAACTATTTTAATCGTTATTTAAGTTTAACCGGGATATGGACTCCTATCGTCCCAGAAATTACAATGTATTTTTCATCGTTAGTCACCCCATGCAAATAGCTTACTTTTTTTAATTTGTATTTTTAATGTTTTGCCAGTTTCACTGTCGAACAGTTGCAGCTTGAATCGTAAAATTTGACATTTTTGTGCGAATTTGCAAGCGACAATTCGCGGCAAATATATTGTAGGGTAAATGGTTTGTGTAGGCCGTAGCATTGTGTTTGAAAAAAACGATGTTTATAGAAGTTTTATCAGGACAAGTGGATTTTGTATGCGGGCAAGTGGATTTTGAAATTTACTTGCCCTGCGGACAAGTGATTTTTAAAAAAATTGTCGAGCCCTGCTGAGTATCTGGTTAAGACCACCCTCTCATGAGACTGAGTATCTGGTTAAGACCAACCTCTCATGAGACTGAGTATCTGATTAAGACCAACCTCTCATGAGACTGAGTATCTGGTTAAGATCAACCTCTCATGAGACTGAGTATCTGGTTAAGACCATCCTCTCATGAGACTGAGTATCTGATTAAGACCACCCTCTCATGAGACTGAGAATCTGATTAAGACCAACCTCTCGTGAGACTGAGTATCTGGTTAAGACCACCCTTTTATGAGACTGTGCATCTGTTTGAGACTGCCCTCTCACAAGACCTGTCTATTTCTCTAATACATTTACTTGTATTTTAAGACCATCTTCAGTGTCCTATAACTTTTTGCTCCAACCACTCTGACTGTGCACAGTGGTTTTCTCACAGTCCTTCTGTTTCCATCACCAAAAATGCAGGGAGGAAAGTATATGCCACCATCTGTGCCATGGAGAGTGATTGCTATAGGGGTGGCCTGTTTCACAATCCATGTAAGAAATATGGGTCCATATATATAACTTTTGCTGGCAACAGGGCCAGTGTTTAATAGGGGGTGCTGCAGTAATAACACCTCCACATCACAGTGTTTTTGATGTAACTTCAGCCTGACAGTAGTATAGAGTCATACATATCATGCTTCTTAGGCAAACCACAGCATGTAAACACTTGACACTCACTCTTAGAAGACACCACAAAAATGCCAAGTATTGGACCCTGTTGACTGATCTACCTGGCATCACCACACTGATATGCTAATCAGTGTAACTGTACTCGTATCCAGGCTCAACAGTTCACAACACAACATGCATGGTAAACACTATCAATATCACTTGACCCATGAAGGCAGACAGGCACTTTAACAAAAGGAGACAAAGTACACACACTCAGCCCTCCTTGCAGCTAAATTACAAAATAGCATGCTCAAAAAAAAAAAAAAAAAAAATCTGCACAGACAATGACAGAGCATTTTATGCACAGCACTGGAATATATTAGAGTTCTGACTCAGACAGTCCTTTTTCAACTTCAAAGTATGTTTTCTCACAGATATTATTCTTTACAAAGGTGCTGCCTGCAGATCCATTTACACCTGACATGAGCATAACAAGTCTGTGTCTTATACCCGATTGACTAGTTGTCTGAATGGAACACAAAATAGACTGGTACCATTGAGCTGGCCATACATCATCAGGCCAGCCAGTGTGGGCACATCATCAGACCAGCCAGTGTGGGCACACGTATAGGGAATTCTACATTGCGTCATTTCATGAAATCATGCACATAACAAGGCAACCTGTCATTGTATGAAGCAACAGTAAATGCACCTGCTTGTCAAGCAAAACGTAATCATGCACAATGTTAACTTGCATATTATATCATGGAACTGGGCCAAATGAAAATTTGAGAAGTTGGAAGTTACTGACGTTGCAAGACAAAAATCAACTGTCTCTGGGTAGAACATTTTATCTCTGAAGATTAACTGATTATATTGCAAAGAAACCCAATCGACATAAGATACCCCGTGACTCTGGGAATTAAGCTTAAGAGACCCAGACACAATCCCAATCCAGGTTTTACAGATACATAATCACACCAAGTTTCATCAACTTTGGTTCGGGTCTTCAGTAGTTATTGAACAGAAATGGATTCCACACAAGTGCCTTGTAAGGCCATAAAAAATTAATGAATAGTTTCTCAGGAACCGCCGCATTGATTTTCAAGGCCCATCTCGCTTCTTTTTTTCCAAAAAATTAACAAAAATAAAAACAAAAATCCGCCCGCCCATGTGGCTATTTGTTCCCGCCTCAGATCTTTTTTGGCCGTTCATTATTATGGTGATACCATTTTCGCTGCTACAATATCTGTAATAAACTTCCAAACGGTATCCCATTCGGTTCTGTGAAAACTTGGAACATAAAAGCATTCCAAAAATACTGACGTGTATACACAGCTCTTTAATAAGTGCTTTTCTGAATTGGCAATTTCATATTAAAATGTTACGGCAAACCACTCACCTTTATGTTCAATTGATAGAAAAAAACTTCATTAAAAAAAAAAAAAACAAAAAAAAAACAAAAAACAAAAAACAAAACCATCCTGCGGATCAAAATAATCTGTTCAGGAGAAAAAAAAAAGGAAAAAAAAAAGAAAAAACGCTCTGCCTCTTCATCTCAAAATAAAGTTCCTGAGAAACTATCTATTAATTTTGCAGGCCTAATGTTAAGAATTACAATGTACATGTAGTTCAAGGTTATTCAGATACAATCCTAACCCTAATCCTAATATGGATACAATCATAATAAGGCTAATATATAATCCTAGTAAGTTTCACCAAATTTTGTTAAGTTCTCTAGTAGCCATCACATGAAAACTGATTTCACATTAATGACCGTTACCTTAAGAATCAGGACAGGTAACCCACATACAATTCAAACTCAGGGCTAAGTACATGTCCATTTTCTTGACCTGACTCACAAAATAAAACTGTAGTTTCATATAACACTTTTTTTAGACACACTTGAAGACTTCACATCTTATTTTAAAAAGAGAAATTAAATTAGATAACAATTCTGTCTTGCCAACTGGCTTAAGCATGCATATTTAGCTATATCCCAAGAAACATAAAAAGACAAAGGCTAGCCACAAGTCAAAGAAAAAAATGAGCACAACATTGACTTTAAGAATAACCTTACTCATCACAGGTAGCTGCACACTTCTGTCTGTGGACCACAGAAATAGACAGGATGAACAACAAACTATACAAGTGTGTTTCTACGTCATGTTACATCTCATGATCATGCATCAGCCTTACATAGTTTGTCATTAAATGTACATGTACATTGTGAAGATGGGCACAGACACTGGCTCTAATTAATCATGTTGTAGACAACCTGCTGGAAATTTTAAAAAAAAAAAAAGATATGTTTGTAAAACATAGATGCCCCCCCCCCCCGCCCTAATTACCCTTGCCCTCACTACCCTATTGATAGTGGTAGATGGGGCACTTGTGACCTTACAAAATTAGTGAAGGTTGATCATACATCAATGTCACATATCTTGAAACTTTAACCTAGCCCTTAAAAAACGACTAAAAACCTGGACAATATAAAAGTTATAGCTGTAAAATTAGTCATCAGTTAGAAACCATATTCAGCAAAGTGGCTTTATGACCTTGGAAATTAGGGCAAGGTCACTCACTTTCACTTGACCTTCAGTTATTGTGCAAAAACCACAGGTCTACTGTCTGTGTGTGACCCTCAAAACTAGGTCAAGGTCACCCATCTACAAACTCAAACTAGCCCTTATAGGCAACCATAAAGCAGTGCAATATAAAAGTGCTACCTCTAAAATGCAAGTTATCATGCAGAAACAGTATTCAACCAAATGGCTCTATGACCTTTGAAACTAGGTCAAGGTCACCCATCTTCAAACTTGACCTAGCCTGGAATACGGACAATTATCCAGTGCAATATAAAAGTCCTAGTTTAAAAACCTCTTCAGTTATCATGTGGAAACCAAAGTTTACTCAGGTACCACTGTGACCTTGGAAATTAAATCAAGGTCACCAAACTTTAAACTTCTTCTAGCCCTTAGCAAGAACTATAGACCTGTAAAGTATCCCTGTCCTAACTTAAAAACTTCTTGAGTGATTGTGCAGAAACCACAGGAATTCTACAATCTCTCTGTAACCCTGAAAACTGGGTCAAGGTCACCCATCTTCAACTTAGCCCTTACAGAGAACCATAAAGCTGTGCCATATCAAAGTTCTAGCTCCAAGGTATAAGTTATCATGCAGAAAGCATGAAACCATATTCAGTAAAGTGGCTCTGTGACCTTTAAAATGAGGTCAAGGTCACTCATCTTCGAACTTTGCCTAGCCCCATATGTGGACTATGATCATGTGCAATATAAAAGTCCTAGCTTAATAACCTCTTCAGTTATTGTGCGGAAACCAAAGTTACCTCAGGTACCACTGTGACCTTGGAAATTCGGTCAAGGTCATCCATCTTCGAACTTTGCCTAGCTTTTGACTAGAATAATACACCTGTACAGTATCAAAATCCTAGCTCAAAAACTTCTTGAGTTATTGTGCGGAAACCACAGTCTATCGACCCACTGACCGACATGTGCAACGCTATATGCCCCACCTTCTTCGAAGGAGGGCATAAAAAAAAAGGAGGAAGTTCATCTCCATGTATGATGGTTACTCCCATAGGACTTCCTGACTCCATGTTATAGTGATGATATCTAGATGGAAATGATTGGTGCATATGTTAAGACATCTGCCCACCCGACACAAAAGAAAACTACAGTCTCTTTGGAGGAACCCACACTTATCGAAGTATATTAGCAAATGCACAAAGCAGGTAGCACATCAAAGTCTGCATCTCCACTGTCTGCTTTGAAATCCCAGGCAAACAACCAGCACATTTACTATCTATAAGGGACTGGAGCCATTGGGATAACTTCCATTTTTCAAAAATGTATGCGAAATATCTGAGAACTTTTATGAATTACATGAATGTGGATATTTTATGGGTGCAGAATTATTTACTTAAAAATTACCAATAATAATAATCTTTGCATTGAGATTGAAGACAGCCATGAGATGAGCTCAGCAATCTGACTGTGGGAATGATCTTCCATGCAAGTTTCATCCAAAATTTTGAAAAATGATCCCTAAATTTGTAAAATACAATTAACAAATGACATTTAGATATTAGCGAGCAAAAGCGTCACTAGAGTGGAATGAGTTCACACCACTCTGTCACGACAATAGTCTTGTTTTTGTGACAAATTTACTTCAAGATCAAATGCAATACAAGACCACTCTTTAGCCAGCTGTAGGGGTGGTCTTAAATAACAGGTATTACGTGACATTTTCCTCATATGTGCACTTAATGATATCCTGCTGAACAGTAACTCATCATCAAGTGGGTTTTCAGGAGGATAAATGAAAGTGAACTACATCTCTGGTTCACGATGAACTAAATTTATCAGGTTTCAAAATGAGTTTGGTTTTGATCTTACCTTTTACATCTCTCTTGTTCTCTATCCCAGTATTTCTCAAACCTTGGCACCACAGTATTGGACTGGTCAACATCATTCAATGCCCACAGGTCTTTCCGTTCTAGTGGATTCCTGTAGCCTTGGATAGCCAGCCTTAAAAAATATATAGATATATATTATTACAAACAGATAAATCTGTCATGTATTGATCTACATTCAATCACTAATCAACAGACTGTCTTTCATAATAGCTTAAAGTCCTACAGCTTGAACTTTTTTTATTCCACTTATCAACAGGACAACAGGTTTTAAATTTCTATTTGTGCTGCTGAGGTCACTTGTCCCAATAATGAAGCAGCACAACAGTAGTTGTTATGGATATCCAAGACATTTAAAACACATGATGTAGAGCATACATCTTATGACAAATCTCACTTTAGATCATTGCCCTTCGGAATTTTTACATATACTTGACTGCACTGTCAAGAAAAGAAAATTCAATTACTTGACCCATCTCCACTGAAACTAGCCGACCTAGCTCATGAACACATGTCAGTCGCTTTGAAACAATGTTTTTGACTAATTTCAAGAGTAGTGAAAAACGATTTTAATGAGAAATGAGACGCATCGAGATAGCATGACCCAGGTCAACAGCTCTCTTGCTGTGAGTTGGGTACCAGGCGCCCTACCGATCATGCTCAGGGAAGCTGTTGACTCAGTCTTACTTCAAAGGGGACTGGGGAAAGGGTTAAAGCTGAAGTTGCCCCCCCCCCTTCCCTGCAGCAGCATGGTAATACTAATACCTACCTGGTGAACCACCAAAATGTGATCTTGGATAGAAATGAGGCTGTGCCTTCTGGGCATGGGTTCTGTAATCAGGTACAAAGATAAAGTTTTGTAGAGAAGATACACTGCGAACTCATTAAATTCCACTGTGTCCTTTAGCTAATGCTTCAAAACTGTGACATTCAGAACTCAGTTAAAAAAAATGTGATTTTTTAAAATACGGCATAGACAGGACATATGAATAAAAGTGAAACTAAAGTGTCTGTGAAAAGTGCAAAATGCAAAAAAAGCATGCAAATTAATACCTTTAAAAATAAAAGTATTGCCCATATAAATGTCACAATGTTAATGGTATATTGAAAGTGGGATCCCTGCAAATAACACATAAATAAACATGCTCTAAAGAGTTCGTCATTTCACAGTGACAGACAGCTTGTCATGGATACAGGATTTCCATGTAGGGTTGGCTCATTTTACATGAACTGACTCACATAAGTACACCATCTCATGCATCTTTTGCAAATTTACAACTAGTGCTGGTCAAAAGTATACAGAGTGTAAGTATTTTTGTACACATACCTGGTTCTCTGCAACTTCAGAATGTACTGGTGCCTTGTCAACAAATGCAGACAGTATCAGTAATACCAGACTGATACTGGAGAAAAGACTGTAGGTAACCAGAGAATACACATCCACCACGCCCTGCAACATTTTAATACAAAAAGTATAGTATCATTCCTCTGTGCATTCCAGTGAACAGTTTGTGACCGGGCCAAGAGACAGCCATAAAAGTTTTGCAAACATATTCATAGCCCATTTCAAATGCATAATGTGGTCAGTAAGTACTGAAACAGCCACATTTCTGGAATATTTTATTTGATGTGTCAACAGGATCTGTGATTTTCAATTTCCATTTGTTCTGCCTGATGTCACATGCACTATAAGTTCTGCATTTTCAAGAAATGAAAAAAAACAAAACAAAACAAAAACAAAAAACAACATATAATACAGATTATGCCAGTCAGTGTGTTGTCTCCACCTTTTCAAGAGGGAAAGTCACTTTTCCTCTAAAACCGCATTTTTAATTGCACAATGATAATCAAAAGGGGCACCCAAAAGTAGCAGTTCCCCCCCCCCAAAAAAAAGGTGTCATTTTTTTGTTGTTTTATGGAAATAGTTCTCGATTTATATCTTATACTCATGGTCAATAGATGGACCGAGAAGTTATTTCTCAATTAGTCTTAATCATATTGAATTATGACAAAAATATAATTGCCCAAAATATGGAAATTATGGGAGAATGAGACAGGGAGCAAAGAAAGAGGACTGGGAGCCAAACAAGGTGATGGGGCAAATCTCCCTTTGATTTTAACCTACATTCACAGCAAGTCTGAGTCTAAATCATGGTCTTTTGAACCATGTTGATTACTTTTACCTTGTCCACAGCACAAAATGAAGTTTGAAAATGACTTGCACCCATGAAGATTTTGCTCGTTCCAGAATTATGATCACTGGACATTGTTGCCCTGTGTTGATTTTAATAAAATACACAATTTGGTGAGAACATACAGATGCATCAAGTCTTTCATACACTAGGTCAGCACATACAGGTAAATGCACATGATTGTGTTGTATTGTGTAAAATAAAATTCATTTTACAATAATCTCTAAACGTTCAGGGCTCACACTTGCTATGGAACTCATCTGTGGTATTCTGTGTCTCAGGCTTGTCTTACATTGTAAAACACATCCAACAAAATACGCTTATTCTGAAAGCACCTATTTTGAAGATAATGACAAACTTGAAACAGTAAAATCATAAGCAAAAGCAGGACTGCATCTGAACTCTTCCAGTTGCAAGTTATGACAGAGTCCACAGCTTCTCTTGGTGCACAGTGTCCACAGTGCATTGAAGAAAGCTACATATACTGAACCCCAATGAAAAGTATCCACATAAAAAAATTAACACATTAATTTTGTAAGTTACTAAGTACTGTGTGTGCATATATGCATGGTTTGGAGCCTACATCAGGGTCATTCAGGACAACTTTTTAACTTTTGCTGGGTTGTTACATAATGCATGTGACTTTTGTGCACCGAATATGGCTTCTGACCACCACTCCTATTGGATGGCTAAAATGACCTGATGTTTTCAGTGGCTTTAAAAAGGGATGTTCAGCCAAGAAAAAAGCCAGTGGTCTCAGGTGTGTTGAGGCGATCATGCCGCGTCTGAGCCAAGGTCAAAGACACCATGCTTTGGGGCTTGCAGAGGGTGGAGTCCCAATCACTCAAATCGCACAAAGAATGGGGTGTACTCGGCGCACCATCCAACGACTAATTGAACGGCAACAAGAAACTGGATCCGTAGATGATCGGCCTAGGCCTGGCCGAGAAAGAGTGACAACACCTGGCCAAGACCGTCACATCCGGCTGATGCACCTGCGAGACCGTTTCCGTACAGCAGCCCAAACAGCCCGTGAGACTCAAGGGGTGAATCACCGTCCTGTCAGTAGTTCTACTGTGCAGAGGCGACTGAGGAGCAGTGGCCTAACAGCCAGAAGACCTTACAGGGGTAACCTGCTGACCCAACCCAGAAGAGAAAGACGACTGCAGTGGTGTAGAGCACACTCCAGGTGGACTCGCCAGCAGTGGAATACCGTCCTTTTTACTGACGAGTCCCGTTTTTGTGTCAGCAGAGCAGATGGCAGAGAACGTGTGTGGCGCCGGACTGGGGAGAGATATGCAGATGCCTGTGTCCGTCAGGCAGATCGATGGGGTGGGCCCTCTGTCATGGTGTGGGCAGGCATCAGCAACCGCTACCGGACACCCCTAGTGGTCATTCAAGGGATGCTCAATGCTAGGCGGTACATTGATGAGGTGCTGGAGCCGCACATGGTCCCATTTATGGAGCAGCATCAAGATCTGGCACTCTTTCAGCAGGACAATGCACGTGCACACTCTGCAAGATTAACAATGAACTTTCTCAATGAGAACAACATCAATGTCATGGAATGGCCAGCGTTCTCACCCGATCTGAGCCCTATTGAACATTTGTGGGATCAGTTAGGCCAAGGTATTCAACGGAGGACACCTAGGCCTACTACCCGAAACCAGCTGATCCAAGCTCTGCAGGAAGAATGGAATAATGTTCCCCAACACAGAATTCAAACCCTGGTCAGCAGTATGCGCCGCAGATGTATAGCATGTGTTGATGCTCGAGGTGGCCACATCCCATATTGAACAGAAAAACTTGTGTGACTTTCAATTAGGGCAGTTAATGACATTTTTTGCCTGTAAGTGACGTTAATGTCGGTAGAGCGTGACATTATTTTTACGCCAGAAAAGTGAATGCTTTGTTAAGTTCTAAGCACGTCTAGGTATGAAATGTTTCAAGTATAAACAATAAAATACTTCAAAATTGGCATGTGGATACTTTTCATTGGGGTTCAGTATAATAACAGTCTGATTCTTACAGAAAACTTGGCAAGGATAAATAATAAACTGTGCTTACCTGTATGACGGCTTTTCTGCCCAGAGAGCGCAAAACAACTATGGCGGCCAGTACAACCAGCAGCCAGAACATAAATATTGTGCCTGATGAACGCAGCCCCCGCACCCTGCCATACTGTACCACCACTGTCGCCAACACCTACAACATATGTGTCACATTATAAAGGCAGTCAATAACTCCTATAGTTGGTTGTCTTACTCACAGATACACCATACACAACATGGTGTCAGGGAAAACTGTGCTTGGTCATAAGTACCGTTAAAGAGGAGTATGCACAATGTAAATTTACAATCAACAACAGCAACTGCCAACCTGCTTATCCAGTATTAACCCTTAAAGTGCTGATTTCAGACTGAGTCGAGAGCTCTCCTTGGGGCACATTGCACTGCGCAATGCAGGCAAAGTGTCCAGAGGAAAGCTGTTGACTAAGACTACTTTTTACTTTAGACTAGCTTGCCAGTATTTGAATGAAAGGTACCTTCATGAGGAATTTGAATTGTTTAGCCATTATATGTTTAATGGCAATGAGAAAACAACTATAGTCGGATTAGCACTTAGAGGGTTAATACATTTATCACTGTAAGTTCTCGATGACCAACAACAATGAGAATCTGTCCATACATTTTTCACATAATGCAGTATCATAAGTGACCAGACAGGCAACCCGAAAATATGAAAAGTGACCCAACTGACAACAAAACATAAGCTGGTTTGACACAAGGTTCACAGATGCCATTATTTGCTGTAACAGGCTGAAAAACCCTAAGTATGTAAATGCATTCAACAGGCCATAAGTAACAGATCAGTATGAATTGTCTTACCTGGTAATACCATTATCAGCACACAAAGATATTACTGTTCACCTACAGGTTTCACCACTGGTATTGTACTTTGACATATTAGCCTCCAGAATATTTCTACCAAATTTCATAATTATCCATTAAAAGCAAAACACACTCATTCCATACCAGTCCCTCATTTGTCCATATAATTACCTAGACTTAAGATGACAATTGCATATCTAAATTCTTCATGAAAAGAGCTTTCATTCAAGTACCAACATGCCTATAGTCTTAAGTCAGTGGTTCTGGCACTGACCAAGGCTTGTCACCACAGTATGGAATGAGTTAATAGACAGCATTAACCACAGATTTTTTTTGTCTCTCCTCAGTCTGACTGTTCCAGAAGTCTATTTGTTGATGTCCACTTCCACATATTCAAGGGCTCCATGTTATTTGTCAGCAGCACAAAAATATCCTGCCAACAAGGCAACTTATTTTCACTCACAAGTCTAAATCTCACTAGAGAAACCAGTGCACTGGATTTCACTTATCTCAAATATAGTGCAAGTTTTGTCCCACTCTACAATTTGCATGTCTTGTATGCCAGGACAAGTCAAAGTTTCAAATCACCAACTCTGGAGGCAACCATGAATTTTGGTTTTCTAACTGAGATTTGCATAGATGGACAAGTAAGTTTGAATGAAGGGCCAGTAAGATGAAAAAACAAAAAACAAAAAACCCAAGCCCTGAGGACTACAGCAGATGGAAGGAATTGCAGAGCTTTGCTTGTATGTGTGTTCAAGCACCATGATCACGGGGCATGAGTGTACCAGCCAGGAAATGAGGAATTTCAGATCTGGAGTATGCCAGGAAATTCAAACTCCAGATCATTGTTTCAAGTGTCCCTAAACTTTATTTCAGTCAGTTCAAAGGTCACACATACCAGGAAATGTAAAGTGATGCACTTAAAATATTCTACAATGTACATGTAGGTCAAAATACACGAAATCAATGGTTGTAACAGCATAAAATGCCCCTAAACTGTGGTTTGTGGTAACCTTCATTTGCAATTGTAGGGGAGGGAACCAGATATGTCACATTATGTGAGTGGTTCATGTTATATTAACTCTTAAAGTGCTAATCACGGCTGTAGTCCTTTTTTCATTACTATTAAGCATTTAATGGTTAAAAGATTCAGATTCTTCATGAAGATACATTTTATTCAAATACCAGCCAGCCTAGTCTAAAGCAAAAAGTAGTTTTAGTCAACAGCTTTCCTCAGGGCACTATGCACGCAAAGTGCCCTGAGGAAAGCTGTTGACTAAATCTTAAATCAGAGCTTTAAGGGTTAATTACTGTCAGCTTTTTATGAGATTTCACTGAAAAACCAGCAGGTCACCAATTCAGATAACTGATATTGAATGTAACCGGCATACCCATTGGCCAAGCTGCAGAACCAATACATATTCATGTACGTTTCCCAATCAATTAACATTTTGGTACAAATAGAGAATATATCTACATACAAAGCTAATGTACACATCCAGGGACACATGTATGGAGAAAATAAGGATAGTGCTTCCTCATTATAACATGGATGATGGGGTCCAAGGAGTAAACCACACAATTGCAAAGCCCCCTTACTGACAGTTTACATGTATTGGACAAGTACTTCAGTGGGAGCCAGGGGACCCACCTTATTATCACAGAATAAATCTTGTAATCAGCAGCCTTGTATAGAGACAGCAATGTATTAAAACAAAAAAAAAAATCCCCAAAAGAAGAGACAGAATACATTTCTACCACCCTGTGTACATGATACAAGCCGTATGTTTATTGTATCAACATTACACACACATGGAGTTGTCATACATTTTAAAAATTGTGGTATTATTGATCACTTTCATTCCTCCCACGACTGTTTCACTGGTATCATTGTGCAAACAGATCTTTGCATATCCTCATACTGTACACTACTGAGTCATCTGTGACACTGAACATATATGCTTTATGGATTGACTGAAGTGAATATATACACAGAAAAAAACACCAAATCTCGTGCTGCTAAGATTATAAATATTTTACCTCCAGCCATGTGGTATTTTTTCATAGGAAAAATCTACACCCATGGTGTCACATTCAACCAAAGAATATCTTTTCAAAGTTTGTTCATACCAGAAGGTCCAAATAATAGTTGAGTACATTTAATGTGTTTAATCTGAATATTTTCTTGGTGGGAACCAAACATTATCGCAAATTAAAATGATCTCTGTCATTGGTTTCTTGGAAACGCAGTGTATGTAGTCTTTACCTTTTTTTTCACAAAGTGAGGCATGCTGTAGCTTTACAAGTTAACATGTCAGTGTTGTGAATAAAAGGTTCCCTCTGGACATTTATGAAACAAAACAAGTACACCATGCTCCAGTAAAAATGGCAACAAACCAGACACATATTTCTGTATGGTCTCACTACAGACTAAAGGTTATCTACAGTAAAATGGCTACAAAACAGACATATTTCTGTATGGTCTCATTACAGACTAAAGGCTACCTACAGTATAAAACGCCTACAAAACACACATATTTCTGTCTGGTCTCATTACAGCTTAAAGGTCACCTACAGTACAAAATAGCTACAAAACAGGCACTTATTTCTGTCTGGTCTCATTGCAGACTAAAAGTTTTTGAAGTTCCAGTCATAAAGACCACTCATCATGGAAGACTGCTTGGGGAGAACCAAAAGGCACATGGGCCTAATGCTCTGGGCACAGACATAAAATCTGATAACCACCATCAAAAGAAAAAAAAAAAAAAGAAAAAGAAAACTCATTTCCTCTTAAGCATAACCCCATGACCTTAAGAAATTAATCAAGTTCATCCATATTATGCAATATCAAACTTCCACATGACACATTTGTGGTACATTTGGTATCATTCACCTTATTCTTTACGAACATATAGATGAAACAGCCTTTCTTTAAGTGCTTAATGACCTCAAAAATAGGTTACAGTCACACAATCACTGGGTCACTGTGACTCAAAAGTAGGTCACCAAGTAGAGTTTTACATACAATATACTCAAGTGCCATTTTGACCTGGAAGCTCAATCTGCTTTGCCATTGATGTCCAAGCTACACCCTACCATTACAAATTTTGCTTGTCTAATTCAATTATTTTAAAGACATGGAATTTTAAATCTTTCAACACATTTTGGCTCATAATTTCTGTCAAAGTATAGGTGGTGCCACTGGTACCCTATGCAACTGAGAATTATGCCTCCTCCACAATCCTACTAAATTTCATACAGATCTATCACACATTAAGGATGCTAGAGTGGTCACAAGATTTTCACATTTTGACCCATATTCATATTACATAACACTGTGGGTGGCTCCACCAATATTGAACTGGACCTAGATTTTCATACACTTGATAAGTCATGAAAGTTATATGGAGCTATCTTGAAAACTGTGGACTGTCTTGTCCTCACAAGCAGAAGTTACCTAATGGATGGACAGACAAATGGACAGACATGAGTGATCACATGAGCTTTGTGACCTATGGTCAGCAGAGCTAAAAACTTTAAAGCACTTTACCAGAGAAGTTTAACTGGTCAATTACTACAAGTTATTACTTATCAGCTACATATGTTTATCCCTTACTGTAATTCCACTTTATAGCAGGTCTTCCTACTTTCAGGTGTTTATCTGTAAATTGTAAATAAATATCATACTTGAATATGCTTCACGAATACATCAAACACCTGCCATTGAATCATCAAAACAGCAACTAGTTTATGATAGTTAGGGCATTATACTACGCCTTGTTCACAACATCTGTGAGCTACACAATACAACATGCCTACCTTCTGGTACAAATCATACATATGCAGTGCTTTTCTTCCATGTCAATACATATGAAAGTCATATGTTTTTCCCTTTTTTATTTTTAAATAAAACAGGAAAAATAACAATAGGTAGAATGTTTAAACTATGCAAATATGACAAGGCAAGTAGCCAAGGTGGTAACAGCAAATATGCAGCAAGTTTCGACCTTGGATGGGTCTCATCAGGCACTGGCAGGGATCTGAAAATGCTACCATATTTATACTGACAGGTAACAATTTCACTGCTACGTTGTGCATGTCTATGCATATGCGCATTCTAGACTCACAGCCTAGTTTCAATTTCGTTATCACGTAACTCAGAATTTCAAACAAATGTTTGAGCTGTTCATATTCCCAATAAGGAAAATGAACATACTGGTTTGGGGTCATCCAGTGTGAAAATATGGAGCTGTTTACCAGGTGAACTGTGTACTTTTGCACCTGATGCCCTATCACGGGGGTAGCAGAAAATTCTTGGTCCTGCTGTGGCAAAAAACTTAAAATCCCTGAAGCTATTATTTACACTGATGTGAGAATAAAACTAAGGTCAAGTGCTCTATTTCAATGAGTTTTGGTGAGAAATACAGTGTTTACCTGTATGATTTACGTTGTAGTTTGTGTCAGTGTCATCAGTCCACAGAAGTATTGTGACCATACACACACATGGACACATGAATTTTATCCATACAATATAAAGCCTAAATAGGTTTCCATGCAATGTAAGACCACTTGTGTTTCATTGGTAATCATTTTTGGCAGGGGTAGCGGTTACCACCAGCATGTACCACGGCGAAGCACAAACCTAAGTTTACCCTACAATGCGCAGTTCTATCTGCCAACTTCAGCTTCTAAATCTTTATAATTTTTGTTAATGTACAATATGTACCATTAAAAAGGTCAATTAACCTTTTAACTCATTCCATACTATGTTCACAGGCCTTGGTCAGTGCCAGAACCACTGACTTAAGACTACAGGCATGTTGGTACTTGAATGAAAGCTCTTTTTATGAAGAATTGAAATATGCAATTGTCGTCTTAAATCTAGGTTAATATACGGAAAAATCAGGGGCTGGTATGGAATGAGTTACGTCAATTGGATCAAGCTGGAACCAGGAAGCTGTGCAGCCAGTTTCTGCCACTCTGTGTTGGTGGTAATAGGCATAAAGAGTAGTGGCTGGTCCAATTCAATTACTGCCAATCAACAGGATAATAACAACACCACGTACCACTGCCCTGTCACTTCATTTATAATCTGGACATAAAGCTACCTCTGAAAATATGCACTGTTTTCTTACTTTTCCTTTCCTCAGTTTGTAACTTGAAGTTTTACTTTAAAGGGGAATGGCTCATTAGTCCCTTAGATGAAGTATATCTTCAAATACAACACTTCGTACAAAATGCAGTGGGTCATCACCTGTTGATGCTGGAGCTTCAGCAAATGACTTCACATACAGATACTGGTATATACATGAGTAGGGCCAGTACTTTTCCGCGATCGCGGAAAACAGACGGAATTCACGGAATCTATGATCTCAAACGGAATTTATGATTTGGAACGGAAATCGGCAAATGCCACGGAAATTAAGCGGAATTTGTGAATTTTGCCACTCAAATAATTCAAAATCACCACATATGTCATCGCATAAAGCAAAACACACGGACTTGGATCCAAATTTGACGAGTCGGCGGCGTTATCGATACCACGTGGAGCAAATTTAACGACAGGCCGGGCACCTGCGCTATAGACCCCATTGCTACCATATCCATTCATTTGCATGGCATATAGATATACTGCGCAACAGAGGTACAATGATAATAGCGCCATCTGTAGGTGGAGGCTGTCAACGTACATAGTAAACAATATGGAGTCACTTTGCCGTTCGTCGATGGATCAACATTTTCCAGAGGCGATAAGATCAACTGTTTTTCCTTTTTTATTGACCAGTGCTAAAATCGTGCCCTAGAATTAGTGAAACGGAAATGAAACGGAATTTGTAGTTTCCCAAAACGGAAAAACACTCATTTTGAAACGGAAAAATACAGGCCCTACATGAGGGATGTAAGGATACACTTGTTCATGATACATGTGTTGTGATACATGATACAATTATGTATTCTGGTACAGTGTACACAACATGATACACAATACAACACACAATTTGGTAAATGTTCTTGTATTCTTGTTACAGATTTGGATCAACCAAGTTCATGTATTCAAGAACCAGATATGATGTTTGACTGTCATCTCTTCTGGGAGTCCTATGTTACAGTGGTACACGCTCTAAGACTACCACCAGTAGAAAAGAACGTCTTTTTATGACCACTCTTTGAAGACTCTTGTTGTATTTCCGTTGAATACACCTTTATTTTAAGACCACCTGTAGTGCAAGAACACTTTTGCAGGCAGCAAGGGTGGTTGTACATAGCAAGTACTATTGTCGTGTCTTTTGCTTGGCAGACCCATGCTTCAGTTCCTACATCATGCTGTTACATGTATTTGCATGATGCTTCAGTTATCACCCAGGTGACGTGACACAGAAAAATGCCCCTTCAGCAATCATGTCCCATGAAGCAGAACAGGACACATGTTGTATCAAGCCATCATTGCCAAAAACAACTTGTGTGTTCATGTACTTCATTTATCTGTGTTTTATGCCTTCAAGTTTCATGGCCTTAAATAACAAAACTTCATTTATTGTGAGCTGTTATATTGTGACAGGCATGATAATTCCAAGTACATCCTACCTGCAGGTTCCAGACCTGTGCATTATCTTATACTTCCCATGCTTATCAATACTTTTTGTCATTTTTAATATGCTTTTTTCCCCATGAACCACGAACATTTTTTTTGTCTGTCTGCTATATTTATCCACATACACCAAACTACAACTTGGCTTAAATCACAGCAAAAACATGTCACATAGGCCCACGCCTACACCTTTAATGTATATCCATCCTCTTGTTCCCTGCATCAAAGATTTTTCCTGTTTAGTCAGGGTCTTCATTCCTGAAGCCTTAATGTGTGTTGTTTGTTCGTTTGTTTTTTTGTTTTTGTTTTTGGGGGGGGGGGGGGGGGGAGGAGGGTCTTTTCTTTTTTGATTATTTCAGAAAATTTAGATGGGAAAAAGGTTTATGAACAGCTTGGGCATTATATAACAGACCTGAGCCAGGGTAAATATGTAGTCAAACCTTGTATTAATGACAGCACTTGTTCCCTGTCAAATGTGTCAAGCCATCTTAATATGTCACTTAAATGAGTCAAATAGCAATGGGACATGAATTTAAGTCCCTGACCCACAGCACAATACAATGTGACATGTATAATACCTACTGACCCACAGCACAATACGATGTGACATGTATACTACCTACTGACCTACAGCATAATACAATGTGACATGTATACTTCCTACTGACCCACAGCATACAATGTGACATGTATACTACCTCCTGACCCACAGCATAATACAATGTGACATGTATACTTACTACTGACCCACAGCATACAATGTGACATGTACACTTCCTACTGAGCCACAGCATGATACAATGTGACCCACAGCATGATACAATGTAACATGTATATTTACTATTGACCCACAGCATAATACACTGTCACATGTATACTTACTACTGACCCATAGCATAATACAATGTGGCATGTATACTTCCTACTGACCCACAGCATACAATGTGACATGTATATACTTACTACAGTAGTCCCTGTCTTGAACGACCCCTCCTATGAGCGACCACCTGGTTTGAACGACCACATTTGGTCGCCAAAGTTGATTTTCCTTATTAATTTACCTCTTATGAACGACCACCTGTTAAACGCAACCAGCGACCATGCAAAATGAACCGATTTTGCGACCGCATAACACAAATTTAAGCCATGTTCGGCCACTACGCCTCGAATCTGCAAACGAAATACATGCATGCAACTCACCCATTGTTGTAAGATTTACATGGTTCTTGTCAAATTTATTGAGTGCAAGCAATAAAGGATTTCTTTCTATGGTAAATTTCCTTAAACAACTTTTTTATTTGATCAAACACGTGCTTGCCTACTTGAGCACATGCGACAGACACTGACGAAGTGCATGCCAGGTCCATTTTTTCCCACGGTTCAGAACAAGGTCAACATGGCACCCAAACCACACTTGGTGGCAATGGGAAAATGCAGAGTCTTATTTTGATACATAACTTAATTATGGTGAGTTAGGCTCCACCGAATGTGTAGAATAATGTCAAGACAGTGAGTAATGCCGTCAAAACAATTTTATGACAGTTTAAGCTGGTTACTTGGCAAACGAAGGCTCCGTACCCGGCGATGTATCGGGCCCATTGAGCGTAATGGGAAAATGACAAAACTCAAGACCAGTAAATATTTTCAAGTTGCAAAACACATCTTTTAGCACCCAGACAAGAGTTCTTTATTGAAATAAAGATTTTAAGGGTTGTAATTGTTAAATTTGATAAATGATAATTTCTTTTCACAGCATATGTAATCGATAATGATGACCTGGTGGTGGCAGAAATTTGCGTACCTCCCTACCTAAATACCTGGACAAGTCCGCCATGGATTTGGGGTGGTGCATACGGGATTACTCCAATGAGCGACCACCTGCATTATACGACCGCTTTTTTGTCGGCGCTAGGGGTGGTCGCTCAAAAGAGGGACTACTGTACCGACCCACAGCATACAATGTGACATGTACACTTCCTACTGACCCACAGCATGATACAGTGTGACATGTATACTTACTACTGACCCACAGCATAATACAATGTGACATGTATACTTACTACTGCTAGGAAGCGAATAACTGGGTCAAGAACAGCTGCAGCATAGACAGGCTGTCGCAAGGCATGTTGTATTGTGTCAGCTAGACACAGAACTGCCAGCAGCACCCCCAGCACCTATATTGAAGAAAAAATGAAATTATGTAAACAAACAGATACAACTATTTTAACACATTTTTTTCTCTGCCATGCTTTTTCTGGTGAAGTTTACAGTAGGTGCACCTTCTTGCAACTTTAGACCAATATGTATATACCAGCAGTAAAAATAGTATCAATGCCACCTCTGAAATCACAAATGGCATCTTGCCATCTCTGTAACTTATTATGTCATGCATGTACTTCAATCCTTGTACCTTCATTCTCCAAATTACATGCTCGCTGAACACACAGAAAATTCAAGACAAAATCCACACAGGTGCTCTTGTAGCAAGATTCCACCCCCAACTAGGTATCAACACTGCTGTCTTACTTGTGCCTCGTTATGACATGCTACCGTTTGCAGGATCGCTCTGACCATTAGCCAGTAAGCCAAATGCTAATGTTTCTTGAATTTGACTAGAGAAATACAAGTGATTAAAATTATAAAATGAATTAATAAAGGACCAAGACTGAATTTTTGTACATTAGGCCTGTATTTCCCATTTTGGCTATAGATTTTGGAAGTCTACATCTGTCCCTGACTTATGGACCTAATTCATGGGGTACATTATTAAACAGTAATCACTATGTACATACCCATCAATTACCGTGATGAACTTTTAAGTCTATTCCTCAAAGCCTGTGCCTCAACATTTTTATTTTCCAATAGCCTTACCACATACTTAGATGTATGGAGGATTTTTTTCACTGCCAAACACGGTACTGCAACTGGTTATAAATACTTCTGAGACTACCCCCTCCATACCATAACTTTTAAAGACTCAAGAGGGTCATCCCATTGCCCTGTGTCTACTCAAGATAGTCATTTTTTTGAATCAGTCTTTGTGAAAGCTGTATGGTCATTTGAACCCCTCTGCAAACATGTCAAAATAACTCTGTTAACATGGTTACATTGTGTCATTCTTCAATTTAAAATATCCACTAAAACAGTGAGAAATAAGATTGTTTGTATGTTTCTAATACATGTTCAAATGTTCAGTTGAATTCAACACCACAGTTCCTCGGCTGATTGAACTTGCTACCAACACAACAGTACATGTACTTATTCAATTGCTTTTTTTTTTGTTATTCAACTGTATTCAGTTGCTTCTGAGAACTCTGCTCATGCTTAGCACCTTGAGGCAACAACATAGCCTCAAAGCAAAAAACCACATTTGAAGTGGAACTTTGCCCTTGTTGAAATAAAAAAAGGTTTGCACATACATAAAGCTGACATTCAGAATCCAACTTAGTAAAGGCTTTTTTTAAAAGTGTCTGTGAAGTTTTTTACCCTTATGCAAATTTCACGGCTGGGTATTCACATTCAGTGTATGCAGTGTGATGAACATATATTCACTAAAGCTACTCACTGTTTTCATGCCCATGCTATACCGCCTTTTGACAACTTATTCTATTTCAGGCGTATCACCAATTTGTCTAAAATAATGTCCAATTAAAAGGCAATCAGAGATTGCTGGATCCATCCCCCCTCCCGCCTTATTTATAACCTTGCTAATCACAGGTCTCATAAGGGGATGAGTGTAGTCAATAAAAATAGGCTATCAGCATGACCCAGATACTTGACCTAGTGAACTACTTTTATGCATGACACACTCTTGTATCCAGAAACACAGGTGTGTAAAGTTTAATGATTCTGAGTCAAAGGAGGACAGAATTACATTCCAGGCATGAAGAGTAATGTAGTTTTACATGAATGTACATCACCGTGACCCAGATATTTGACCTAGGGACCTACTTTTGCTTCATGACACACCTTTAGGTCAAGATATACATATGTATGTGTCTGTCATGTTTCATGAAACTAAGTGAAATAGTAAAGGAATCAAAGCCAGACACGATTTTACAAGAAATTGTCACAGTGACCCAGATATTTCCCCTTCTGACCTACTTTTGGAGCATGACACACCCTTATGTCCAGCTGCACCTGTGTGTAAAGTTTCATTAATATAAGTTGAAGGACAAGCAAATTATAGCCTGGACACGAATAGCGGAGACCAGACACTTGACCCAGTGACCTACTTTTGGAGCATGACACATCCTAATGCATAGATACACCTGTGTGTAATGTTTCATTAATCTAAGTTACATAGTAAATGAATGACAGCCCGAACATGATTTTACAAGTGTATATCTCACTGTGTCCCAGATACTTGAAACAGTGACCTACTTTTGGTACATGACACAGCCTTATGTCCCGATGCACCTGTGTGTAAAGTTTCATAAATCTAACTTGAAGGACAACAGAATTACGGCCCAGACATGAAGTGTAATATAGTTTTCTGCGATTGTATCATCATGACCCAGATACTTGACATAGTGACCTACTTTTGTTTTATGACACACCTTTAGGTCACCATTTATGTGTATGTGAAGTTTCATGAAACTAAGTTAAATAGTAAAGGAATTATAGGCCGGGCAAGATTTTATCCGGATATGTCACTGTGACCCAGATACTTGACCTAGTGATCTACTGTTGGTACATGACACACCATTATATATAGATGCATTTGTGTTTAAAGTTTCATTGATCTAACTTACATAGTAAAGGAATTATAGCCCGGACATGATTTTACAAGAATATGTCACTATGACCCAGATACCTAAGCTAGTGACCTACTTTTGGTATATGACGCACCCTTATGTCCACATGCACCTGTGTAAAGTTTCATTTATCTAAGTTAAAGCACTAGTGAATTACCTCCCAGACACGAAAAATGGACATATGGACACACAGCAAAAGAGATTACTATATGCCCCTCCTCCAGTAGGAAGGGGGCCTAATCAGAGTCCAGAGCTTCTTACTTCAAAGCAACAATCTTGTGGCATGGTTCAACATTTTTGAATAAGCAAGGTGGCAATCGGCAATTTTATGTGTTTTTGGCTTTACACACAACCCAATACACAAAATTCTTGCAGGCTAGAGGTGTGTTTTCCCAAAAGATTCTTGGCCAAAGTAATATTCAATACATTGAACAGTTTTCCAGCAAAAGTATTAGTACTTAAGAATACTAAATTTTGTACACCCACTTTCCCTGGGAATAAGTCTTGTCAAATGAAGATTTTTCAACAAATATTATAGACTTTGACAAACATTTTGGTGAAAAATATCTATCATACATAAAACCATGCCGGCCCATTTACCTTCTCCTGTCATGTATATTCTAATGCATCTAAATGCCATATGTATTAAAGAAAACATGCCTGAGAAAAATTTATTTCCCCACCCCCTGTTCATAGTTAATCTGTTGACAGCCAGCAGATGGCTGTGAAATCAACGAGAGCTGTCTACTGGGCATGTTGATGCATGTAACAAAGTCTGGGTACTGCAGGAAGACCTACTCTCCAGTTACTGTTTAAAAACTAGTTGATTAATATCTGTGTTGTCACGAGTATTGATTGATGACTCCCAAATAAAAAATTACACCACTTGCTGACCATGAAAAACATGTTACATGTATCATGTTTGAAGAATGCCAGACAGTCAGGCTACTGATCAGAACATTGTTTTCAAGATCAAAGTTGCCAGGAGCATGACCTTTGACCTGCTGATCCCAAAATTTAACAGCAGTCATCCACTCACCATGATCAACACTAAGTCAGATGTTAATATTATAGGTATGGAAAATTCTGCAGTTGATGATGGGACAGCACTTGGTTGGCTGACATGAGCAAAACTCTATGCACTCCTGTCACATAAGGGGTACACAAAATGATGAAAATGTTGAGCTATATAATCTTTTGTTCAAAAGTATTGATACAAGGTTTCCTATTAACTAACTGTGAAATATGAAGCAGCTATCACAATGTTCCGTGGATTTGGGGTTTCAAATATAATTTTGAAGACAAAATGGTTTACTCTTTTGGCACTTTTCAGAATTGGCACACTCTAATGCAGCATGTATAATGCAACCTGGCTTGAAAGGCCACCTCTACAGATTACCTTCCTGTGGTCTCTTACAAAGACCATCTCTACAGATTACCCACCTGTGGTCTCTCATAAAGACCACCTCTACAGATTACCCACCTGTAGTCTCTCACAAAGACCACCTCTACAGATTACCCACCCACGGTCTCTCACAAAGACCACCTCTACAGATTATCCACCTGTGGTCTCTCACACAACAGATACATGAAAAGCAGCATGTGAAGTGCCCTGAAAAGGTAGTCTTTCTACATGTTCCAGACAGTGGTCTCTCACTGAAGAGTTTCTGCAGACGAGGACCAAGTGCTGCATAAATACATGTAATTAGATCATCAACATATTTTAATTCATGCATCTTAAACATAAGTGGGCAAGGTGGCAGCACTGCTGATGGACAGTTTAAATTAATGTCATATTCTACAAAAGGCCAGAATGTCTAACACACCAAAATTTTAATATGAAACTTACATTGCATATTAATCCTTTCCTGGTTAAGATAATACAAAGTCAATAGCTTCCCTAGGCATAATTTCTGCACAAAGAACACAATTCATGCCAAGGAAAGCTGGTGACTTGGGGCAGGCAAAGCTAATAGGTTTTATAATTTGCAATTCTTGGCAAAAACAAATTTCTCTTCCTGTGCAATTTATATCAAAAAAATAAAGCAGAGGACAATTAGATTTGGTATGGGTGATTTGAGCGGCAACGGATTAATCAGTGTGCAAGGGATATAGCAGTGTTGTTATGCAGCTGCACGGACACACCGATCCTTGCAAAATTGTTAAAGTTGGAAATTTAGGCACAATTAACTAACACTCTATCATGGCCCTTAATAATTCATTTGAAACAAGATGTGTTTGTAAAACATAGAAACCACCTACCATAATTATGTTTGCCCTCATTACCCTGTTGATTGTACTAAATGGGGCAATCATGACCTTGGGAAGTAGATGCAGATACCAAATTTACTTAAGTGGCCATGTAACCTTGGAAATTAGGTCAAGGTTACCCTTCTTTGAAGCTAATCTAGCCCTTATAGAAGAATATAAACATCTAAAAAAACAAAAGCTCTGGCTCAAAAAATTCTGCAGTTATTAAGCAGAAACCACATCCAGTTATGTGGCTCTGTGACCTTGGGAATGGACTCAAGGTCACCCATTTCATAACTTTGTCCAGCTCTTATAGAAGGTTATATTTATGTGCATTTTGAAAGCCCTAGATCAAAAACATCCTTAGTTATAAATCATGGGGAAACTAAGTTCACTAATTGGACTAGTCAAGGTCATCCATCTTTGGCGCTGACCAAGCCCTAATTGAGGACAATTATCATGTACAATATTGAAGTCAAAACTTTAATTCTGAGTTACAATGCAGAAACCAAGTTCACTAAAGTGACCTTGTGGTCTTTGAATTCAGGTCAAGATCTCCCATCTTGGAACTTGATCTAGCTCTGGATAAGGACTATAATCTTGTGCAATATACCAGTCCTATCATCAAAACTTTTCTAGATATTGTATGGAAGCCAAAACTTACTACAGTAATAATTATTTTGTGACCTTGGACATAGGGTCAAGTTCAACCACCTTCATACTTCACCTAGCCCTTATACTGGAGTATACATACCTGGGAAGCATCAAAGTCCTATCTATGAAACTTCTTGAGTTATGATGCGGAAACCAGTCTCTCTACTGACCGACCGACATGAGCAAAGCTATATGCCCCACCTTCTTTGAAGGAGGGTATTAAAATTGTAGCCATGTACCACATATTTCTTTTGCCGAATTAAAGAAACATTAGCATTTGACTAATTGGCTTATGGACAGAACAGTCCCTGCATGCTGATATCTTATATTCACTCAGTTATGCTGCCTACTTACTGTCCTGGTGACATTGAGCCATGTGTGGTTGATGTGTGACTTGGTACTGTTGCAGAGTTGATAGAAGATGCAAGGAGCAGTGAGGAACAGAAAGCCACATGGGATCCATACCAATGCCGTGTGTCTGAAGCATGACGTCACATCTGGATCAGTGGTATTCACTGTCAGGTCCTCATCCTAAAAATAATGCATTTAAAAATAAACAAGTGTCCTCTTTCATGACAAGTGTCCAGCATTATCCTACAAATTCAGTCTTCTGTAACAAATCATCAAAATGTATGCTCATGGAATTACCTATTTCAACAATTAATGACACATGATCAAACCAACCATTGTTGTTACATAAAACATGCACTGTTCTTAGACTTCAAGTTAGAAAGAAGGAATCAAATTGGTTAATAGCTGTGGGACATTTGATGTGTTCCTGTCAGCACTCCTGGCAACAGTCAACATTCTGTCTGATTGGGGCACACTGAGGCTGAGGCTGTACTGAGTGCATGGCCCCTCGTAACCAGGGCCAGCATGATGTTCGACGTAAATCTTACCTTTTGTGTTTTGAATGGCAATGTTGTCCCTGCTTAACCCTTTCCCCCTTGAATTAAGACTGAGTCAACAGCTTTCCTTGGCATGGGTTGGGCACTAAGTGCCCAACCCATGCCAAGGAAAGCTGTTGACCTGGGGCATGTGATCTTGAAAAGTCTCATGTACATTTCTCAGTCAAATTGTTTTTCATAACTGTTGAAATTAGTTAAAAACACTGAAGCAGACGACATTTGACCACCAGCCGGTTTTGGCCGGTTTGAGGGGGAAAGGGTTAAATGTTCTTGTTACACATTTCCATGGATTATTTTTACTTGGTGCAGCTATAACAAGTCGAAGTTCTTGTGTTTACTTGCAAATTGTTCACCGAAGCGAGCATGACATCCATCATTTAACTATCGTCAATTTATGTCATTACATCACAGTGGAAATCCCAGGTGGCCAGTGAACCAGTCATGTTGCAAATTTATAATTAGGCACGTCTGAATGAACAATGTGTCTCTGCGAAGCACTTACTGATTTATTTGACTACGCTTGTACCATAGAGAAACAATAAAAACAGGATCTGCATTGCAGGAAAATAGCCTCTCTATTACACTTTCAGTGTAAGAAAAGAAATGATCAGGGTGGTGGACTGCAGATCAAATGTCACCCCGAGAAAATGTTGACCTCGACTGAAGGTTGGTAAAGGTCAACAATGTTTTCTCGGGGTGACATTTGGTCTGCCGCCTGCCACCTAAGTCATCATTTATGTAGTGTTTAATTTTATAGTGGCTTAAAACCTTGCGATGTAAAAAAAGTTGGTGCTTGTACCCCAAAACACTTGATTAAGAATTTAATCAACTATCAACCCTGCAAGTTTTGTGGTTGCTGTATTCAACAAGAGGACCAAATACAAAGCCTTTATGTGTTAAGGGTCAGGAAAGCGGGCAATACGGACTTAAATTGCTTGGATGGTCTGAAGTCTAGACTTGAACTATTGCACCTGATGTCCATCATGCCAGGGAGTCAGTGTAGCTGCTGGCAGATCAACTGTTCATTTTAAAGTAAATGGCCAAACTTGAGTCCCGATGCATTATTATTAAACCCAATGTCAAAGTGGGGAGTTAATTTTATATGATTGACAAAATAACAAACAGGATTTTAATCAAAAAGTGGTAAATGTCAGTGGTGTGTAGAAAAAGGTCATACATGGTCCTCTGTTTTCTTGTTTGCCTGTAACACACATGCTATGTACTTGGCATTATACATGTATGTCAGACATTCACATTAAATACAACTTTATACTCCAGATATCATGTAAGTCTACCTACATTCTTAAGCAATATTAAACAGGTACCGCAGTGATGATTTACAATTTTTGAGTTGTTTTATATCATAAATGTGGAGCCATATCAGAAAATCAAAAAATTTTTCCAAACTGGATAAGCAGATATTAAGTTTTCTTAGATATGTAAATAAGGGGTTGTGATGTCACCTGGACTAACTGCTGCAGCTAATGCAATGACAGCTGAGTAAAACTCTAACAAAAAACAAGGAAAACTGACAAAGCACACTTATTCCACTTTTACTATGGATGAAGCAGCCTGTGATAATTATTTTGTCGATAAATGTGATTAAGATTTTGATGATTGACATTATTATGATTGTGATATGAGCTTATGAATTTACTGTGATCTGTGAAAAGGGCCTTAGAATTAACTGTGACCCTCGATCCAGAGCCTGGCAGAGGGGGTATTCTTGCCCCCCACAATACCCCCATGGCCATGCAGTCCGAGGCAGAACGGAGACTCTGAGAGTGAGAGTGATATAGCATCAAGAAATGTAAGCTTAAACACAAGAAGAATTTGAGTATAAATTGCTGCATATTGAGGGTAAACCTGACAAAGTATACAATTGGAGGGGTCACTGTTACTCTAGCATCCCGATCTGCAACAACGGTCGGTAGTCGGTACTGGGTGCCCTGACCTGACGCTGGGCTGCCGGTACGGTGACTTTACAACAGCCTTCTGTCGCCACAGTACCGTTACAATTTACTCACTCTGATAAATAATCAGCAGATTCCCATATGGGGCAACTGGTTGATGGAAAGAAAGACATTTAACTAAATTATTAAGGAGATAAGAAGGCCTCGAGGCACTTAAACAGAGAAAGTGTACCGGCCTCTGTCAGTACTGTACAGTAGCGCAGGAAGCTTGTTCCACCCTGTACACTGTGCTCTGCCATAGAACCATCACTAACTGAACAAAAGCACCATCCATAGTTTTTACTTGCACTACATATCGTCACGACAATCAACCATGGACTTATTTTCCGTCCATGAACCAACTCACCCAAAATTTGGAACCACAAAAGGTCGCCATGCCGATTATTGCGATACTGACATTTTGCTGCAACCCGCTGCTGTGCTGCCGATTTTTTTGTAACGCGTGACGTACTTCACGCACGAAGGCTAAACTACTCGATCACATCAATATCTGTGTGAGAAGGCATTAATCTGATCACCGGATGCCCACAACGCATGTGTCAGACCCTCATAATGATATGTAAAAATTTCACTCATGAAAAACGCCCTTATAATATGCAAAAGCCAAAAAAAAAAAAAAAAAAAGAAAAAAAAAATTGGTTATGTATGTACAGAAGGAACAGCTGCGTATACATTAGTATTACAAAATAATATGTGAAAACGCTACATATTGTTAAAACATACACAATGAGCCAACCATAACACGAAAAAGCTGTTTGTGAAGGAGTTGTTTGTACCTCAAAACAGCGGTCAAAAGTCTACCTTTTTTTCGTGATGGGGGTCAAACCCGTATATATTTTTTTTTGCATAAAAAGGTTTCATTTTTCAGGGAAATAGTAAGAAAACTGACTAAAATTCTTGTTTTAGAACTAAATACATCTGAAGAAATTCCTGCCCGGGGTTTATTTTCTTGTTTAAAAAAAAAAAAAAAAAATGGGGGCCAATATCCAAACCTTACCTCAGGAAGTGGGGATCAAAAGCTGACAGGGAGTGGAAAACAGGGGGTCATTCCCGTCTCACCTCCATACCTATCACTACAGTGGAAGTACCGTCCCCAAGCTTCTATCTATAATAGTTTTGAAGATATTCAACATTTAAATTTGTATACACGTATTCGCGTAATTCGCATCGATTAAAACGCCCTAATCTATGCTCATGGTTCACTAAATACGGCTACATCACAAACCTATAACTTCATCTGTATCCGTAAAAGTTTTGAAGATATTAAAACTTTATATTTTGTGTATTGACCTAATTTGCATAAATTCAACTGATGCAACTTACGTTCACTGGGCATTGAATGTGACTGTTTCACAATCCAATAGATTGAAGTTCCAACGGCAGTTTATCTTTCACACTTATGAATATAGGCCCATCCAAGATTTAAATGTGTGTATATTTACCAAATTTGTATGCATTGAAATGCCACGACTTTGGTTTAGGGTTCATCAAATCCGGCTTTATCTCAAAGCTATAAATTGATGCGGAATTGCAACCCTATCTATAATACTTTAAAATATATTCAAGATTAAAATTTTGTCTATTTGCACAAACTGAAATGCTGCCATTTTGGTTGAGTACATCTACATCACGAACCTACAAACGAAAGTTGGAATGGCACTTCTATTTGTAATGATTTGCAGATATTTAAATTTTGTTTATTCATTTAATTAAAGAAATTGCATAAACTAAGTTTCTATCACTTAGGGTCCTAGTTCGCGGGATGCAGCCATGTCACAAACCCGCAAATTGAAATTGGAATGGCACCTCTGTCTATCATAATTTTGGAGATATACAACCTTAATTTTTTTCAAGTGTCCCTAAGTGGCATAATTTAAAATTCTACAGTTTTATTCACTGTCTGTGAGAGGGGTAGGGGTCACACATTTATGTGTACATTAAAATTTTGTGCCCATCCGTGATAGCTTTATAGGTTATAGTCCCTACAATTTGTCTGAAAGTCACCACTCGGTCGTCCAATGTGCATTTCTCGTTAATGAAGTTATATGCCACTAAAGTGTTCGATCGTATCCAATGTGTAGAATTATTTAAATTTTTGCACCAGAATGTTTTATGTCCTTTGACATCTCATCTTCTTGCTATAATGTACATCTTGCGAATGATTGAAGTTCGATTTTCTGATGTTTGCAAAGATTTCGTGTAATGAACAGTGTTAAGCAAAGAGGGGATCAGCCGTTATGTACCGTGAGGACCATTTGATGGAATTGAATCAAAGTGGTTTTGGTTGTCACATTGGGGAGCCACTTTTTTGGAGCTGTCAGCTGGGCTGATGGTATTAGTCTTCTAGCCCCAACCAGAGTTGTTTTACGCAATATGATGTTCATATGTTGAGACTTTGGTAGAGAACATCATGTCATATTTAATCCGACTAAGAGCAACATAATAGTTTTCAGTAGTGAGGGATGTCTTGATAATTTTTCTTTTGATGGAGGTGTGATAGAACAAGTTCAAAGTAATGCTCATTTGGGGTCACTATTTGGGAAAGATGTTTTTGAAAGTCATATTGACAAGTCCACTGGGGAACTGTACAAAAGATGTAATTTACTCATTGCTCAATTTCGATGCGCTTCATCTTATTATATACAGACTTTTTGAGTCACATTGTGTGTCGGTGTATGGCAGTGTACTGTGGAATTTTTCGCATCCATACTTCTTTTTTTCCCCTAATGATTAGAATAAAAGGAAACGGAAATTGTAAAGGGTATAGTTATCATGAATTAGTACATTACTAGAGCCTAATGTGTCCCCAACAAAATTGCATTATATTTCACAGGTTTGACCGTGAAAATAAACTTTATTGACTGCACTACAAAACAAAATGTATGGTATTTTGTCAAGTACACGTACTGAGAAAATACAAACACAGCAAAGTAGACACAAATACAAAATGACACACAACACAACAGTTACAGTGTACAACATAACATGTATGCACGAACTTTCGACATAGAGATACCGAATATATTTCTGTTAAGGTAGGTTAAAAATTTTGAGTGAGGGGTCAATAATGCCGGGTGGGAGGAGAAATATTACATTGAGTTTCCACTAATTTTTACACAGAATTTTATAAAGGATTTTAATTTCGAGATTAATTCTGTGTCTTGTGAGTTCAAAAAAATTTGAATTTATCTAGGTCTGAATATTTATCAAAATCAACTAAAATACCTTTTAATGATTGGAATAGAATTATGAAATCAGAATAATCAACAGTTCATTAAGAAATGGATTTCATCCTCGAGAGTATTACATACGTTGCAGATTCTTTCTTCCAAAGGTAATTTTGTGGGTCTTTTATTTCTTCCTTTTTCAATTTTCGCTAAATTATGGGCACTCACACAACCTTGTAAATTATGTCCCAACTTCAATTCCTTTATATGTAAATTAATTTATATATTGGCAGTGCACAAAAGGACATAGCACAAAACCATATTTATGGTTAAGCATGGGAAAAACCCATGTCTCCAGCACAAGCCTTATTCTTCCACAAGTGTTCAATAACAAGTGAAGGGACCACCTAAAACGCAGAAATCTAAACTAAGAAAGATGATTTGCTGCATAGCAAATCAGTGTGTGTGTGTCTTCAAAGCATATTGGTATGGCAATGTATAAAAATTCCATAACACAGGAGTAGAAGTTGGAATGGCACCTCTATCTATTATAGCTTTGACGTTATTCAAGATTTAAAATTTTTAATGGTGCTATTTAGCATAACTTAAATTGCTACAACTTTTATTTCTAATTCATTAGGTGCACAGTGGTCAACAACCCCTTAGTAGAAGTTGGAATGACATCTCTATCTATTATAGTTCTGAAGATATTCAAGATTGAAAATTTTGAATGCTGTTAATTAGCATAATTTAAATTGCTACAACTTTTGTTGTAGATTCATTACATGCACAATGGTAAACAACCCCCAAGTAGAAGTAGAAATGACATCTCTATCTATAATACTTTTGAAGATATTCAAGTTTAAAAATTTCCAATGCTGCTAATTAGCATAATATAAATTGCTACAGCTTTTGCTTTAGATTCATTACATGCGCAATGGTCAATAACTCCCTAGAAGAAGTTAAAATAACGTCTTTATCTATAATAGTTTAGAAGATATTCAAGTTTTAAAATTTCCGATGCTGCTAATTAGCATAAAGTATATTGTTGCAACTTTTGTTTTAAATTCATTAGATGCGCAATGGTCAATAACCCCCAAATCTAAGTTGGAATGACACCTCTGTCTATTATACTTTTGAAGATATTCAAGATTTAAAATTTCAAATGCCCCTAATTTGCATAATTTTAAACATCTTCACTGCTTTGTATAAAACGGTCTAAATCCTTGTATGGAGGTACAATCATGCCAAGTTTGGAGTTTCTATGTATAATAGTGTTTGAGAAAAGTGTCGGACAGATTTGCTGGTAAAGAAGAAAGAAGAAAGAAAGAAAGAAAGAAAGAAAGAAAGAAATAAGGGGTTGTGGACCATTGTGCATGTAATGAATCTAAAACAAAAGTTGCAGCAATTTAAATTATGCTAATTAGCAGTATTCGAAATTTTCAATCTCGAATATCTTCAACACTATAATATATAGAGATGTCATTCCAACTTCCACTAGGGGGTTGTTGACCATTATGCACCTAATGAATTAAAATAAAAGTTGTAGCAATTTAAATTATGCTAAATAGCACCATTAGAAATTTTAAACCTTGAATAACTTAAAAGCTCCAATAGATAGAGATGTCATTCCAACTTTTACTCCTGTGTTATGGAATAATTGTACATTGCCATACCAATATGCCTTGAAGGCACACACACTGATTTGCTATGCAGCAAATCTTCTTTTCTAGTTGCAGATTGATTTCCCTACAACTCCCTGCTTTCGACAGTGTTCAATATTCCCCATGCACTAAAGATGCTCCCAAAGACCCCCTAATTTCTTCATTCATTTAGCTCTTTTTGGATAGGTATTTCAAACCCTGGGTGGCACCTACCTGCCCTAAAATGTAGGGAGTCCCCGATTTTTCCCCGTAGGCCGACTACGGCAGATCGCGTCGGGCAGATTCTCGTCGGCCAGCAGATGCGTTCACCCAGCTCGATCCTACTGCAATCTTAACAGAGCAAAAATATAATAGAAACCTACTACTACCACTGCTACTATTACTACTACTACTGCAACTACTGCCACTGCTACTACTACTACTACTACTACCACCACCACTACTACTACTACTACTACTACTACTACTACTACTACGACTACTACTACTACTACTACTACTACTCCTGCTGCTACTACTACTACTGCTACTACTACTACTACTACTACTACTACTACTACTACTACAATTAAACAAAGACAAATGTTTCAATTATAAAGCGTAAGACCTTACGACGTGCAGAATGTAAAATTGGAACTGTTCCTGTTCAAGTCTTGTCGCGGGATTTAGACTTTCTCTCCTAGTTTTTGCTCAGTGGTGAGGTTCCTGAGACAGTGAAGCAGGTTGTGGTCGACACAAATTAAACATCTTCAAACCTTTTTTTCCTTTTCCCAGCGTATATAGGGCATGAGAGCATGAAGGTTTGTCCATGTATAGTTTCTTTTGGACAGTTGTAGGAATTTTACCATATGGTGATATAGACATGACAGGTTTGGCATTAAAGTCTATCACAAAATTGATTAGTTTAAATTTGAAGTAATTAATTATCCTTTCCCTTACAGTAATATTTCGGAAACTATATACATGTAGTACATTATGCCACAAATTTTGAGATTTGGTCGCATTTGTTCTAAATTTCGCGCCTTTGCATCTAGAACCAAATTTATTTGCAACAAACTTGAATCAAAAGGATTCTAACATATACTTTTGACCAAATATTTCTACAAATTTTGCTGAAAATATCCAGAGATTGTTAGAAAATTTGTTTTCAATAATTTTAGAGATTTTAGACTTGTCTGTTTTGCTGCTTAATTTTATCTTTCGGGATCATTCTGTTTTAATATTCACATTTCACTCATTTTAGGCTGCTATGTAAATGCACATTTACTCAATGTAAAATGTACCTGAAGGTGGTAGATCTGCAGCCAGCGCGCAGTGAGACTTGCAGCTTTGCATCAATATCACCCATTTCATTTTTTCACAAGTACAGTAAACCTATATATTTTCTGATTACTACACGTCCATGTATTTGTATCCATAGTTTGTTTTTGCGGGATTGGAAGGTTTTTTTTTTGATATTTTATAGCCTTCTTTGTGACTTGGTAGCATTTTCACATTTTTCGTGCAGAAGTCGCACAATTTTTTCTTCAAATTGAAATCATAGAAATATACCTATATATATGTATGTGTCTGTGTGTCTGTGTGTCTGTGTGTCCTGGATCGAATCCAATGGTGAGTCCTGAAATAGCATAAATAAAAAGTTATAAAAGTTTTAAGTTATTCCTAACGGGTTGTTCATTTTCTTTCTAGAAATTGCTCTAAGAGTCACGGAAGAGCTTGTCAGAAAAAAATCTTTGGAACCGCTCCTGGATATGATACTTTTGTTTTGATGTCCGTTGACTTTAACGTGATAGGGCAATTCATTTGTTAGTGAATCGAGATACAAATTGCATATATAGGTTAAGCAAAAAACAGTTCCAAGAATATCGTGTTGAAAGAAAATGCCGTCAATTCTTATACATTTATGGCTGTAATATGACACATATTCACTTCTTCTGTCCTGTGTCTTTTATTGTTGTCTGAAATAAACTTGTAGCTTTACCTCTGTGATGTTGTCATTTTAAAAAAAGTATATTTAGTGGCCTAAAACTCAAGTTGTTTTTTTTAACTTCAGAACATCAAACGTAACTACACTTCGCTTGTTAGGGTGTAGATTTACATGCGGCTGTCCATATTTGGGGCCCAGTAAGTGGATTGTGGAAATTTGTTTTAAATCAATAGATCATTTCAAAGTAGTCAGAACAATCATAATGATTAGTCTCAACTGGCCCATTCTTCTCTCCATGGCTTATAGTTTCCTGCTCCCTCTAAGTAACCCTTGCCAATGGCTCACCTGGTTGCCAGGGGTCATGGACTAATGACTGTGCAAATAATGACATGGTTCATTTTCATGCCCATGCAAAGAAACGCCATGTGGTCATCATTGCTGCAACTCTTCAGTGTAAACAAAAGTTTTGAGCTCAGTTTTCTCATAAATTTCATGTTTTTAACTCATCTCAGTTTTTGGAAGCATGTATTTTAAAGGGATACTGCGGTGATAATTTACAATTTTTGAGTTTTTATATAATAAATGTGGATCCGCATCAGAAAATACAAACTTTTTTCTCAACTGGAGAAGCATATATCAAGTTTTCTTAGATATGTGAATGAGGGGTTGTGATGTCACCTGGACTAACTGCTACAGCTAATGCAATGACAGCTGAGCGAAACTCTGAGAAAAACATGGACACCTGACCAAGTGCAGAAATTCCACTTTTACAATGGATGAAGCGGTGTGTATAGATATAATCGAATTTACTAAAGTGAAATATTTTCTCATTTAAGAAGGATTAATAAGGAAAGAAAAATGCAAAAAATCAATACACATAAGCTAACAGCTCCTGTGGTTGTGTATTCAATTACTGAAGCAGGCGTCAACTAATATACCACACCGATGAGATTAAAGAGGGTGATTAACAGAGTACACGTCATTATAATATGCCTGCTAACGTTGTGCATCACAGCTTGGTGTCCCCTCAAGGTTTGTGTATTATATATGGAGGGTAGCCCAGGTGACATCACACATCATAACACCGACTACAAATGTAAAATACCTCTAACTAAATACCTGTTTGAAAAGAAAAATGTTGAAAATATGTCAAATAATTGTTGTTGTAAAGAAGTTTTTTTTCGGAGGCATCGGGCATACAACTGTTTGTAGTAAACTTTGACAGTCTGGGAGAACATGGATATGGTTACCTTTAAGGACTTTTTTAAACAAACACTTGTTCATTTAAAGAGGAACAAAACATTTTGTAGGGCCAGATCAGTTGCACAAGGTCCCCTGTGAGTAATACTTCTCATTTTTGACACCGGTCTAATACGTGATGCAGGTGTGCTATTTATACCTACCAAACATATAACAGCACCAGTCTCATACAGGCCAGCATTTCCAAGTGTGGAACCATCTGTAAAAATACAATATTGTTTGCAGTTTTCTCTATGTACTAGGGCGCTGGACGTTTTGTCTCTATTGGTTTAGGTTTAAGTTCTTCTACAACTGTTGCCAAGAACAGGCAACCAGATCTTTGTGCATCCTGCCACTTAAAAAATTAGGAATGTTTTTAATATATTTTGGCTCAATAAGATCAGAGCTTACCCTATCGATGTTACAGAAAGCCATTTTAAATGTATGTATTGTGAGATAATGGCTCTATAGTGACAGTGGTTTGCATCATTCATAAGCCTAGAAGTTAAGGTTTTCAGCTCGATTGAGAAATAAGCAACCAGTAAGATTTCGTTGAGTTAAATGTCAAGAGGGCTGGTGACAGTTATCCCCTGTAGGGCGGTAGAGGATGTGTGTTATCCCCTGTAGGGCGGTAGAGGATGTGTGTTATCACCTGTAAGGCGGTAGAGGATGTGTGTTATCACCTGCAGGGCGGTAGAGGATGTGTGTTATCCCTTGTAGGGCGGTAGAGGATGTGTGTTATCCCCTGTAGGCGGTAGAGGATGTATGGTATCACCTGTAGGGCGGTAGAGGATGTGTAATATCACCTGTAAGGCGGTAGAGGATGTGTGTTATCACCTGTAGGGCGGTAGAGGATGTGTCTTACAAAGCCACTGCTGCTTTTGTTAAGGCTTGTGTATTTTTTCGAGAGGCACAAGATTGGCATTTTTTGATCACACAGGGAAAGCATATTTAATTAGTGGTCGTACACAAGCTTTATATAACATACACATGATATTCATGTTCGTTTGTATATGGACTTCTTTATGAAGATGCAATTTTTGTAAGAGCACCTCTGGTCTTTTTTAGCAGCATGTTGTATGTGACTATTATGTGTGAGATTTTTATCAATAATGACCCCAAGTATTTTCTTTCTTTGAACTGCTTTATGTCTATATTTGTTATTTTGATGTTTACACTTTTGTGACCTTTTTAGTAAAGTATATAACTTCAGTTTTTGGGACATTCACCTGCAGTCTCCAGCGGTGAGTCCACAAGTTTATACAAATGAGACTATTCATTGGACTGTTTGATGCTATATTTGATACAAGAAAATGTCATCAGCATATTTACCATATTTCCCAAGCCCCAGGGACAGTCTGAAATATATGTAGAAAGCAACAGAAAATCAGTACACTTATTAACTAAATGTAGTGCATATAATGAAGTTAGAAGTTATTTGTACTCTGATTTGATTGAAAAATTCGAATAATTCAATGATTTAAATACTATAGATAAATTTAAGCATATAACGATACTTGGGGACGGCGAAGTGCATAACTGCATGCCAGACAATGTTGCCATTTGTAAATAATGCTTTTTGACAAAAGATCAGCAATTATTGGCCATACCTGAGGGGCATTGTAACACTTGAAGTACCTGTGTGGTACTATATATGTATATATATATATATATATATATATATATATATATATATATATATATATATATATATATATATATATATATATATATATATATATATATATATATATATATATATCACCGCTTTGTACAGGTTGTATATCACGACTTTCCTCCATGCAGTATCAAACGTTACTTCTAAAGCTAGGAAGGCTGCAATTGTGTCTTAATTATTCTTAATGCTTGTGACATTTGAAACGTCGTAGCAAGTAGTGACTGAATTATGTCTTTTCCCCTCAAATAGGCATATTGTTCTTCGATCCTCAAAGACATTTGGATCCGAAAGTACAGCAGTCAGTCGCCTGGAAATATTACGCTCATGTTTTTTTGCAGTGGCAGAGCTTAGAGTCAGGGAGCAGTAGGCCTTTTCATTGTGATATGAGGGGGTGTCAGGTTTAGGTATGTATATTCTGTTACCTTTTTGTGGATATCTGTTACTTTTCCTCCCCTCCCCCCAACAGGCTTGAAAAAATGAAGGAGTGGTGTTACTGGTTCCTCCATCACGTTAACAAGGAGCTTTGAGTGTATCTCGTCAGGACCTGGTGAGCTGTTGGGTTTAACAGATTTGATGCCAGCCAAACTTTCTTGCAGAGTGATGTCGCTATGGTAGGGTTGATTCGTACGGTTTGGATAAGGACTAAGAGAAAGCTTCTGATCCTGAATGGTCGTGGCAACTGCGGAGTTAATGCAATTGTAGTATTGTATTAAACGTCATCGTAGTTTCCTGCTGATACGTGTGTTCTCAGAATGTGAACATCTTATTTGACAATTACCATGCCACTACAGTCGTATTCCCCGTCAGGTCTGAGTAGGGGCTGTATATAAGCAGAAATGTTGCCTTTAAGAAATTTATATATATTAATGGCTTCCTACAGACTTTGATTAAGGCATCGGAGTTCTTTGCATTTCTCATATCACCAATCTGTAATGGCAAGTTCTCATACCACCAATCTGTAATGGCAAGTTCGTATTGGGTTACAAAAGTTTTGACGTGACTTTTAAGCAGGGCCCAGTTATGATGGTATTTTCTTTTCCTGACATTCTTTTTGGCCTGTTTGCACAGACTTAGCTGACTTGAGAGAGTACGGTTCCAAAACAGTTCACTGTAACAACAAACTCTCTTTTGTAGACTGACGCTCTTTTGTGGGATGTATATTCATAAGTTCCAGCAAACATGTTGATAAAAGTTCGCAGATTGCAGATGATGGTAAATATAGAGTTCATAATAGGTAATCGTCCATTTGTGCGCTTCACCTTGAAGAATGTTTCCAAAAGTTCTATGATGTGTCTGCATGAGTTTGTTTCACATTGCTTTGACTGCTTCTAATGTTTTGTGAACGTGATCTGTCCCAAGTGGATTATTTGTGTCCTGAATCCAATTGATTTATCAGCGTGACGTCGTGCTGATGGGGTAAAATCAACTGCGCGAAGTTGTTCATCCGCACATCGAGTAGGTTGACAGATGTAAGGTATATATTTGATAAGCCATTCTTCGACACTTTTGTCATGTGTCCAAGGCTTCTCATATCTGGGTCCACAAGTGTGCGTCAAGCCATTTTCCCGAGAGATTACCTTCTGCTGTAAAGTGACCTGCTATAATAAGCCAGAGTTTCGTTTTTAATTTTCGAAGTTCAGGAAGCATTGAAGTTTCTGCAGAACATCGAAGGCGGTTTGAGTTATCAGTGTGGTGTTCTCCACACTTTAGACAGGTTTTGTTTTCTTCCTTCGTACAGAGCTTCGCCACATGGTATCTGAAGCATCGTATAACTTTCCTATTCTTAAAAGGTACACACATGTGCACTTTACCTTCAATATTTAGGCCTGTTAGCACTAGTTTGTTGCAGCAATAGAGTCAGATGTGACTTTGGCGACTTACATAAATTTTTCAAACCTTTTATTTTGAAGCTTGCGAGTTAGACATTCGCAGCTAGTGTTTTTGAGAACGACGTCGTTTATGGAATATTCAGGGATAAATATTGGAACATGTTTGCATACAACAGAGGATAGTGGTAATTGTTTGGATGCTGGATGATGTGGATTAAGATAACCTCCATCAGATGTGTCATCCGGCCACGTGTCCAGAACTATAATTTGGCTGGCGTCGTCCCTGCTGTGAATTACCGCCAGCAGGCAATGAGTAAACAAATTTTTTGGTTTGCATTTGATTACCTCTTTATTAGTCTTAGAACTGTCTGTATATTACACAGGACATCTGATGCCACCAATGTTTTTAACAATATATTTGTTTTTTGCTAATCTGTCTCAGTGTGGACATTGTCAACTGTGCTATCAGTTTTCTTGGCACAGTATCTCTCCTAGGATTGTACCATTGAGATTGATGGCTATTTTGAGCGTTTTAAAAAATAGTAGTTTTGTTTTATCAGTCTGTGGGAAGAAAACTTCACAATCACTAGCTGGGTCAAGCTTAGATATACCAGATTCAACTATGAGAGACTTGCGGTCGCCAGTTTTGCTTGCTATGTTATCACCGAAACTGGATAGATAGTTGCAGACACCTTTATTTTATGATTCTTGAGACAATACATGCACATTCCTAGATGTTTCCTGTGCCTGGGTTTCCGTCAATTGGGAAGGTCAGGGACGCATCCACAACTTCACTCTTTCAGTACCAGTGACTTAAGTCGAACTACATAGGACAAAATGTTCTGAATTATAATAAGGCTGCTAGATCCATATTCCTTGTAACAACACCTTTCATTCAAGTACCAGCTTCCGTGACGTTACATAGACTATAATCGTCCAGGTCAATAGCTTTCCTCGGCACCCATAAGCACGCCGAAGAAAGCTGTTGACTCATTCAAAAATGTGGCACTGAAAGAATTAAGCAAGGTTTGCTTGTTTGGTTACCACTGTTGTTGATTTGTGATTGGAAATGTAGGTTGAAACAAACTATCTCATAAATGTGCTCTGACCTGTAATGTTGTATACATACAGGCCATATGAAGTAGCAAACAAGAGGGCTGTATGAACAGTCTGTGCTCAGCAAATTCATCACACTAGTGGCACTGTGACCTTTAGAGTGAGGTCAAGGTTATTCATGTGCTTTGCAAGTCTGGCCTTAACACAGGGCAACCTGTATCGTCAAGGTTCAAAAGGTTCTCAAGTTATCAGTTGAACAATGAAATTCAGAAAAGTGACCCTGTGACCTTGGGAATAAGGTCAGGTCATTCATGCTCTGGGTAATTCTAGCCCGCATACAGAGCCACCAGCATGTGCAATATTCAGGTCATAGATTAAGTACTGATGCTAACAGTAAAATTCATGTAAGTAGACCTGTGACATTGAGAATGAGGTCAAGGTCACTGATGTACCATGTAAGTCATGCTCTATAACCACTAGTGTCTCTATGCAATTTCGAAGCAATTTGCCAAGTGCTTTTGGAGAAACAGATTTTATTTTTGTCAAAAAAAGAGGAAAATAAATTTCAAAAATATAAAAAGTACTGGGCCATAACCATTTGAACAAACTTGGTAGAAACTCACCAAAGATACGCCCCCACCCAGTTTGAAGTGAATCTGGCTCACGGTTTTGGAGAAGCCGAAAATGCGAATTACTGTTGCATCCTCATTGATGAACAAAGAAATTCATAGAGAGCCTAAAATTCACAACCTATTGATGACACTTGGTCGAGACCCACCCAAGGAAAATCCCCACCGAGTTTGAAGTGATTCTGGGTAATGGCTTTGAAGAAGAAATGACAATGACAATTACCATTGCATTCACCATTTACAAATGGTTGACTTGCATAGTTATCAATAGCAATGCATGCCTTGACCAATAAGTGTCCAAATTGAAAAAATCATTAAAAATCAGGGATCCACAGCAATGCCACCTAGTGGACATGTTTTTGTCACCCTTCCACAAGGTAAATTAACACCAAGTTTAAGCATAATCTGAGTGATGGAAGTTGAAAATTAAGAAAACACATTACAATCATAATAGAAAAAAATTGCAGCGCACCCTGTTGAACAATTTGAGGTCCAGAGGTACCCAGAAGTATCCCTACACAATTTGGAAGCAATTGGCCAATCGGTTTCTGAGAAGATGATTTTTAAGATTTTCCCCTAAAATGACCCCCACCCCCACCCCCACCTCCCCATTTCATGGAATATCCAAAATTCCATGGAGAGTAACCATTTGGACAAAATTGATACAGACCCACTCAAGGTACATCCCCACCAAGCTTGAAGTAAATGTGGCAAACGGTTTATGAGATGTCGAAGTGAAGCTGTCCAACGGTTTTGGAAGAGGAGTCAAAAAATGTAAATTACCACAGCGATCCTCATTCACCTACATAATAATCAATAGGAATGTATGCAATGACCGATAAGAACTCGAATTGAAAAACGCGTTAAAACTCAGGGATCGATAGCAGCGCCCCCTGTTGAACAAGTTTTGTGACCATTCTACAAGGATCATTTACACCATCTTTTCAGCATAATCCGAGTGACGGTTTTCGAGAAGTTGAAAATGGCAAAATCAACACAAAAATTCTTAAAAACATAGAAAAAAATCGCAGCACCACCTGTTGAACAAACTAAGCCCCAGGGGTACCCAGAAGTGTCCCTATGCAATTTTGAAGCAATTGACCTAGTAGTTTCGGAGAAGAATGTTTAAGATTTTGTCAAAAAGGAACAGGAAAAATTCATGAAAAATTTAAAAAAAATCAATGGACTGTGACCATTTGTACAAACCTGGCAGAGACCTGCCCAAGGTACATCCCCACCAAGTTTGAAATAAATCTAATTAACAGTTTTGAGAAGTAAAAAATGTGAATTGTGGATGAACGGACCGATGATGGGCCATCCTATAAGCAGTCAGCTGAGCTAAAAACTTGCACATTATACTCTGTGTTAGAGTTTATGTACATATGACAAGTCATTGACCTGAAAGTGTTAGGACCAGTTGAAGTGAACCGCAGCTGCTGCCCACTTGAAAAAGGAACCCAGCATATCATGTGTCAACTATGTATGTTTCGTTGTGCAATTATACATCGCACAAGTTATACATTACTCCCATAGATGTACCATTTAAACTTCTCATACAGATATAAAATGTTGCATCAGCGTCTGTGAATAGGTGATATGTAATAAATATTTCTGAAGGTAATACATTTTTTGTCACTGTGTTCAAGTCTTCGCCACAGCTTAAATATTTTATTTACTCACTGTACATAATGGCATGTTTCAGCACAATACATGTGTTTTTGATAAATACAGGACTCGTATGAATGTCCATCTCGTATTTTTGTTCGCAGAGATGCCTGCTTATGCCGTTACACCTACTGGTGATACTTTTTGGCTTATAGTCAGTGCACCATCTTTGTTATGTTTTCCTATGCTCAACACAAACATGGCAACTAGTCTGTCCAGCTGTCGCACTGTGATGGTGTGCATGGGGTTGACCCCGTTCCTGGAATGCAGCCAATCCTGGAAAATATTCACATCTAGCATAGTTTTCTTTGCAGTGGTCACATTTTTTTTTGGTTTTTCAATAATCCTGGTTTTCTCATTTTCAATAACAAGTACAAATCGCCTGTTAGTTAGTGCCTTTTTTGTCAGCTAGAATGCCCAGATGCCTTTCTCCTTCAGTAGTCATTGCAGGTCTGTTAAGGCTAGTGTGGCTGGTTGTCGGGGTAATAAAAAAAGAGAGCAGTCTCATTGGCTAATGAAAACATGAGGGATATACGGACTTCCAATGCTATTTCGAGGCTGTATCTTCCCTTGGGGAATACTGAATATAGCTGCCAGGGTAACATTTCTTAAGCGATCTTATTGGACAGTTTCAGTACACTCCCTCAGTTTGATGTGGTTTCGTCCCTCTGAACACACCGTATGCCACAGAACTAAAATGCAGTATGAAGGCAATTTTTATACTATATCATGCTCGACTCAGTATCCCTGCCTGTATGCATCGCCTGAGAGCCTATATCTTCCTGGTATATTTTAAATATACCAACTATTTGAAGCAGTCTGCAAGCTCCCCATAGCCAGACAAGGATGTTTGGTGTGACCTTACAGCCAGGCTTTGGTAACTTGGAACGCTTCCCTAAATACAGTTAAACCTGATTTTATCCCAGAAACAATACATATGCTTTAACATACTAAATTGGAAAAAAAGTTTGGAATCTGTATAGAAATGTTTTGGCTGATGGACTGAAGTGTGCCACTTGTTCGTCGTGGTCCTGTAAACAGGAAGCCATAAAAAACATTCCCACTGCTGCATCCCACACTTGGTATAGCCACAGTCACTGCCAGGGTTGCCACAACCAGAGTCATGGGAGTCCTTATAAGGACTCCGTTCTCTTCCTTCCCAGTCTATCTCTGAAGTGCTGGTATTCTGAACACCACAAAAGCAAATGTTCGATAGTCCTGTCTACACCTTCCCTGCATAGTTGGCACTTGCCATCAGTCCCCCCTGTCCACTATACCAGTTGCCTTTAATGGGTGACTGCCTGTCTCAAGTCAGGAGTGAAATTTGTTTCTTCACATTGGTATTGGAAGATGAATGCTAATGTTTTGGTAACTTTTGACTCTCTTTGCTGTCATTGTTGGGTTGAAATTTATTAATATGGGTAATGTTTTTCTGAACTATTTGCTTCCACTTATTAAGATGAAATTCCTGCATTCCATAAGAATAGTAATTTCAAACTTTACTTCCATCCCAAAACCTTCCCGTCACTGGCTTCTCTAGTGACTTGATAAGCGTTCACTGTGCTCTTGTCTCGAGCCCTCCTTTCCACTCCTCCTTGTGCTTTCTTGGAATAACATTACTAATATGTATCTTCCATGTAGTGTCACACTCATCAGGTCACTTCATGTCATACCTCTCTGCTAACATATATGTGTCTAGCACCCACTTTGTCCATTCTTCAACTGCCTCAAGATATACCGACCTGTACCACCCATCTTCTCCTGTCTCCATCAAGTAACCCCAATAGCTCAATTTTGTCTGTCCTAATCTATCCAGGGATTCAACCAGCCAAGTTGCCCTAATACTGCTTCTCAGCCACATATGCTGGGGTCCTTAGTGTCCATTTCCTCACTCTTTGGGTGCCATTTCCAACCATTCCAGATTATTCTCACCCAATGATATTACATCTGACCGATATAACGAGCCTGGGACTGCTACCCTCTCCAAAAGCACCATCCCTGTGAATGCTGTATTGGAATTACTTGCTGCTGTAAGTTTGTATTATATATATATATACCTTGCTGCTGTAAGTTTATATCATATATACACCTTGCTGCTGTAAGTTTATATTATATATACACCTTGCTGCTGTAAGTTTATATTATATATACACCTTGCTGCTGTAAGTTTATATTATATATACACCTTGCTGCTGTTAGTTTATATTATATATACACCTTGCTGCTGTTAGTTTATATTATATATACACCTTGCTGCTGTTAGTTTATATTATATATACACCTTGCTGCTGTAAGTTTATATTATATATACACCTTGCTGCTGTTAGTTTATATTATAAATACACCTTGCTGCTGTTAGTTTAAATAATACTTTTTGCCTGATTACTGCCTGATTTGAACACGACACTGAAACATTCCTTGACCCGTAGCTTTAATGCTAATACCCAAGTACTCATTATCATCTACCTTTCCTACCCACCTTAACACCTCGTCCACTCTGTAACAATTGTTCACCCAACTCACACAGGTACAAAGCAAACTAGGAAAGATGATTTGCTAGCAAATCAGTGTGTGTGTCTTCAAAGCATATTGGTATGGCAATGTACAACTATTCCACAAAATAGGAGTAGAAGTTGGAATGGCATCTCTGTCTGTTATAGCTTTGAAGTTATTCAAGATTTAAAATTTCTAATGGTGCTTTTTTACATAATTTAAATTGCTACAACTTTTATTTTTAATTCATTAGGTGATTAGGTGCCAATGGTCAACAACCCCCTTGTAGAAGTAGGAATGACATCTCTATTATACTGTTGATGATATTCACGATTGAAAATTTCAAATTCAGAAAGAAAGAAAGAAAGAAAGAAAGAAAGAAAGAAGGAAGGAAGGAAGGAAGGAAGGTAGGAAGGAAGGAAGGAAGGAAGGGAGGGAAGGGGAGGGAGGGAGGGAGAAAGAAAAAAAAAGAAAGAAAGAAAGACGGACAGACAGACAGACAGAAAAAGAAAGAAAGAAAGAAAGAAAGAAAGAAAGAAAAGTGTGTGTTGACACACACACACTTTAATGATAGAATGCATGAGCAGGGATCTTGAGCATTCCCTGGACTGTGCAATTGTATATAAATAATGTAGCCCAAAATGTTTTCTTTAAGAGCCACCAAACTGACTGGTGTCCAGAAAGAAAACATTAACAAAAAATTAATTACCAAACAGACATAGCCATTCAATCAATGCAGCCAATGTTTATATGACAAAATTAACTCATTCAGTGATGAACCCAAAGGATATGCTCTTTGTAATTCTTTCAAATTTGCATTGCTAATACAATGTGTGAAACAAATAAAAAAGGTCAGAATATCACAAATCATGAGCAGATATTATATTCTATTATGATTGTCAGATATTTTAAATCAGAACCCCCTAATTTAAAAGATAATACTCAGTATATCCCTTTGATACAAATTTTACTGACAGTAAATGAAGACTTCTGTCCTGAATGAGTCAAGGGATGCCGCATTTTCAAAGTGTCATTTTGGTGTCACATCTTGTAAAATATATACCAGTATTATGGCTTGTTTGCAGTTTAATTGAGATGTGACACCCCTGTAAAAATGTCCCACAGGTCTTACGGTGTTGATAAAGGCTGTGGATTATAAGTGAAATCTATTGGGGGTAATAAAATACACATAAACTTAAGGAGGAAAGGGTAGGGTTTATTTTGATGTGGTTACACTTGCCAGGACTTTGGAATAAGCTGGCCATTTGATACCAATCATTCACTGTCACTGGTCATGTGTGTTTGGTGGGGTGGCAGACACATACTGTATAGTTTATAACATATTGAAGATTTAAAAACTTTAATTAGCCCTCATTTGCATAATTTTGAAAAGCACGACCTCTCATTATAAAAAGGCCAGACTTTATCTATAGAAGTATAATTGTGCCAAGTTTGGAGTTTCTACGTGTTATACTTTTCAAATGAAATGTCGGACAAATTTGCCTGTAAAGAAAGAAAGAAAGAAAGAAATAAAGAAGAAAGAAAGAAAGAAATAAAGAATTCCTAGAAAAACAGAAAAGTGTGTGCTGACACACACACTTTAACTAAAGAGGGGATAAAACACAGCCTTGCATTAGCCCAACTCACACAGGTACAAAGCAAACAAAAGAGGGGATAAAACACAGCCTTACTTTAGCCCTATACACAGTTCCACTCCTTCCAGTTCGATCTCCCTAGACTCACTGTATATTTTACATCCACATAAAAAACTTTCAACACTGCGAAAGATCTGCCCCCAAAGCTTTAACCTTCCATTTTTGCTCACAATGCATTTTTTCTCTTGCATTATTTTCTCTTATTTTCTCTACTGCGAAGCTTTCTTGTAACTTGATTCCGTCTTCTAACATAGTCTTGATACCTAGTATAGGTTCTACTTTCGCTATTATTTTTCCATGTGAAAATATTTTCTGTGACCGTCTGGCAACATTACATTAAACCATGATGGTTTCATTTTCCATAATTATTTATCTTCACTAGAGGTACACACTCGTGTTGAAAATGTACCTATACACCATTGACATCTTTGGCCTCTGTTACATGTGACCAATTTACCTGTGCTAATGTATTACATAGGTTATGCTACTCCGCTGCGTTATAATTATATCTATATAAATCTATTTCAGATTTTTTTTCTCCAAAATTAACCAAGTAATTCCAAACATCCATACACTTTTATCAAGTCTAAACAGTTTGGCGTGTCATCCCCTCTTTGACGGGCAGTCTGTGCCATATGTTGGTGCAAAAATAAATCGTTTAATTTGTCAAAAAAACAAACAAACAAACAAACAAACAAACAAAAAACAAACCTGTTCAGAGTAAAAATTTTCACCATCACTTAGAACGTGAATACTTCAATCTATATTTGGTAAATTAAATCACCAGTTATTAAAACTCTTCCTTTACTTATTTCATTTGCGTTTTCAATTTACTGTAATAGTTTTGTGTTGTGTTCGTAAGAGCCATCACTTTTTCTACATATAACACCTAATAAATAACCAGTTTTACCTTGACTTTGAGGCATATCCACACTGTACCTTTTAGGTTATAATCCTGCATTTCACTACATATAATTGCATTTAAACCTGCCTTAATATATGTGATAACACCACCTCTTACTTCTAAAGAGTGTGTAACCCGGAACACTGATCAAGGCACGTTAGTTGCCTGTTTTAACCGTGTTTCAGTCCCAAAATTTATATCAGGCTGCTGATAATTAATAACTGATTTCAGTTCATCATACTTGCTACGTAAACTTTTAAGGTTAGGTGATACTGATTTTAATCTTGTTTGTTTGTTTGTTTGTTTTTTAGTCGTACGATCTTTAGATCCCATGGAGGGCCCTGTACAATAAATGTCCAAGATCCGCCCTTTGGGTCTTCTTTGCTTCAAGTACCTTTTCTTTTTTCATCTTATGCTCTTCCACGGTTAGGTCATAGGACACCCACTGATACTCCTGTATTTGGGTTCTGTATCCCTTAACAAGGTTAAATTTTGAATCTATTTTTGTCTGTCCTCTTTTTCTTTCAGAGATTTTCATGGGCCTTGGTTTTGATGGATCATCAGGTTTCTTTCCCAGTTGTACTATGCTTTTTATCTCTGTTTCAGAACGGTATAGAACTTATGTGCACAGTGTTTTGAAAAAGTCAGTCTTTTACCATGTCCCCAGCATCACTTTGTGAGCTTTCCTTGACTCTATAAATTATAATAGTTTCTTCCCTCTGTTCTCTTGATCTTTCCTCAAACTTCTGTTCATTCATGGAATCCTTGACTATTTTGTTCATTTAATTTCCTTTTGTTTGTTCCACAGTAGTCTCATTGCCTTTTACAACCTCTACTCGGGACTTATTTCCTTTTTCAGGGACTTCCTCAGAGTAAGACTTCAGTTGTGTTTCATTTTGTTCTAGTTCTGCAAACTTTTTCGACATTTCGTCCATAAGTCTCTTAAAAATAATCATGCCCACCAGGGGCATCCCTGTAGTTGCCTAGTGTTTCTGCATTATTATTATTATTTTTATTATTATTATTATTATTATTATTATTATTATTATTATTATTATTATTATTATTATTATTATTATTATTATTATTATTATTACTATTATTATTATTATTATTATTATTATTATTATTATTATTATTATTATTATTATTATATAATTTTCTGGTTTTTTTTCTCTCTTTCATCAAATGTGGCTGCGCCCCAGGTGTGTTGTGTGTCTGTGTCACTGCTTGTGTTATTGTTATATAAAACTTTTTCATTTTATTGTGTATTTGTCATTCATTTGTCAATATGGGACTATATATATATATCTTTGTAAAGAGATTAATATTAATAAAGATTTCCTATTGCATTAATAACGCATGCGAAACATCAAAAAACAGAACAAAAAACAAAAACAAAAAAAACAAAAAAACAACCCCCCAAAACCCCCCCCAAAAGAATTAAAAAAAAAGAAAAAAAAACAACAAAAACACCCCCCCAAAAAACCCAAAAACCAAAAAAAAAACAAAAACAAAAACAAAAACAAAAAAAAAAAACAAAAAACAAAAAAAAAAAAAAAAAACAAAAAAAAAAAACAAAAAAAAAAAAAAAACAAAAAAAAAACAAAAAAACCCCAAAAAACATCCCCAGTCAATTCTATGTAAAGCCTCATATTGCGAGTCCTTCATGTCCATGAATTTTGAACAAAAATATTGTGTACAGCCTCCATCACACTCATAATTGTCACTTGTAAACAATCTCTGACACCGGGTATGCTGCCGCGCTTCCTCAGCGAA
>OZ026613.1:108430679-108435679 GCA_964020975.1 Hermodice carunculata
AAACAATGTTTACACCATTTATTCAATAGATCCATTACATCAACTCTTTTATTTATATTTTCGTCAATGTAATACATTTTATCTGAAAGAAAAGCTGATCTTAGCGGAATATTTTGAGAAGACTTCCTTATGATGAAAAGCTATACATTTTGCTCCCTGTTTATAATCTATGTTAATAATAGTAATTGGTCCGTTATATTTAAATTCCAAAAATCTCTATTAACGTTTCATATTTAAAAAAAACAAACTATGTATAAAAAAATTCTTAATGAAGCTCTGCTGAGTAACCATCTGAACGTCGTGATTTTGAGCTTAGCTGACTTGTCAGTCAGCTGAGCTTATGTGGTGGTTAGGCATCCGTCGTCCCGTCGGCGTCCACAATCCACATTTCCCGCTTCTCAAAAACCACTCGCCAGATTCACCTCAAACTTAGTGGGAGTGTACCTTGGGTGGACCTCTACCAAGTTTGCTCAAATGGTCACGCTCGAGTGATTTTTGGATTCTTTATTTTTTTTTTTTTTTTTTTGACAAATCATAAAAACATCTCCGAAACCGCTCACCCAATTGCTTTGATATCACACAGGAACACCCCTATGGACTCGTAGTTCTTAATTTGTTCACCAGGTATCGCTGCTATTTTTTGTCTATTTTTTAATGATGTTTGTGTGTGTGTGTGGTGTGTGTGTGTGTGTGTGTGGTGTGTGTGTGTTTTGCTATTTCCGACTTCTCCAGAGAAACATCTCTCAGATTAATCTGAAACTTGGTGGATATGTTCCTTGTGGAAGGACCAAACAAAGTTGTTTACTAGGTGGCTCTGCTGTGGATTCCCTGATTTTTAATGATTTTTTCAATTCGAGTACTTATCGGTAAACGCACCTTTCCTATTGATTCTTATGCAAGTCAGTGGGCATTCTAACGCTCATTAATCACATTTTCGACTTCTTCTCCGAAACCGTCATCCAGATTGACTTCCAACTTGGTAGCAATGTACCTTGGGTGTGTCTCTACCAAGTTTGTTCACATGATCACGGTCCAGGGATTTTTGAATTGTTTAATGAATTTTTTGTATTTTTTTTTTTTTGACAAGTCTTAAGAAAAATCTTCTCTGACCCCACCCACCCAATTGCTTTCATATCAAACAGACAGGAACACCCTATGGACTCGTAGTTCTTAATTTGTTCACCAGGTGGCCCTTCATTTTTTTTCTATTTTTTTTAAAATTTCTTGTGTGTTTTCGCTATTTCCGACTTCTCCAGAACTGTCACACAGATTGCGCTGAAACTTGGTGGATATGTTTCTTGTGGAAAGGTCAAACATAGTTGTTCACCAGGTGGCACTGCTGTGGATATTTTATTTTTAACGATTTTTTTCACTTGGCGTACTAATCGGTTAATGCACCTTTCCTATTGATTACTATGTAAGTTAGTGGGCATTTCTAATGCTAATTCACAATTTGGACTTCTTCGAAGAAACTGTCGACCAGATTGACTTCAGACTTTAATAGTGACAATGTACCTTGGGTGCGTATCTACCAAGTTTGTTCAAATGGTCATGCTCTAATGATTTTTGGATTTTTTAAGATTTTTTTTTGGAAAATCTTTAAAAAAGGGTTTTAATAGGAAAGTTGAAATTGAATTTCTTGTAATGGTAATAACTTCAATAATTTTTACCAGATTTGTGTCAAACTTGGTAGGAATGTACCTTTGATAAGTGTCTACCTATTTGGTCGAATTCCAAGTTCACAGAACCACAAGTGTGATGAATATCTAGGTCAGCTGAGTATGGGCTGTTCACACAGCCCTGTTATTCTTGTGTTATTTATGTACTTTTCCGACCATATAGAAGTTCAGTCATAAAGTCCTCACAGTCAACATATTGTGCTAAAAGTTTCAGCGTAATTGCAGTATCAACCACATTTTATGTTTAAAAAACAGATACTCATTTCTTATATTTCACCCACAGTAAATAATTATAAATTTGTTTTTATTCCTTTCACCACGCAATACATATTTAGGTTACAAAAATATCTGAAGATGAAAAATAGCAAGTTTTTTTTTTTTTTACCTAATTTGTGCAATCTTCACTTGCTTCTGAGTATTTTACATGTTTTATCGGATTCAAATTCCTTTCATGCTCGGCTGCCATTTCTTTATATTTTACTTCTTCATCAATAACTTATAGACCGATACCAGTAAATTATTTCAATCACTTTTCACATTTTTGCTGGTATTTCATGGTGTTTTAATTATTACCTTTCACACATTAAACTCATGTCACTGTGAATCTAATAAACATTGAACAAATGTTGTGGCATTTTAATCTTGACTTGAAAACGACCGATCAACCAACAATTCAAACATACACGAAAGCAAGCAACCAAGCGAATAAATAAATAAATAAATAAATAAATAAATAAATAAATAAATAAATAAATAAATAAATAAATAAATAAATAAATAAATAAATAAATAAATAAATAAATAAATAAAAACAAAAAATAAAAACAATGCGACACAAAACAAAATTGACCCCCCCCAAAAAAACACACAAAAAAAAGAAAAAAAAAAAAAAAAAAAAAAGAACAAACCCCTATTACTTGCCTATGAGATGAGGATCTACACAAAAATAGGACAGGGTTAGAGTGCTTGAAACACAATTTTGATAACAGTTAGAAAAGAGGTCAAAGCCTTCGAAACCCTTTTAATGCCAGAAAAATAGATCAACAATACTGGTCAAAACACATTTAAGCCCATGTTTTACGTTTTTTGTTTGAAATATTACAGTTTCAATGAATTTTATATTCATTTCGGTACAAACAGACAGTGATAAAACACTGCTCACTATTGCTACAGCCCAGCAGCCGGCCTTTTTAGTAACACGTCAATTTTTGTGAGTTGCCCTAAGACCGCGTTGTGAATGACCCCTCAAGGTCTTTGCTTTGCTGTCTATTTTTAATTTTGAAAATAAATGTTGTAACGGTTGTAAGTAAAAACTGGTGTCATTCTTGGTTTATCTGCTACTGCTAGTGATTTAAACTGCAGACAATTTTGTACGCAGCGCTGATGGGATGGGTTTCAAGTTATCACCATGTATTTTTTCGTAACACTTGGCGTAATACTATCCGGCTGCCGAATGTGAATGCCGATAGCGGTGAAATGAGATACGATATCAAATTGTTACCTTGTATGTAAACACACAATATCAGTGACACCTAACTAACCTTTATGAAACCCACCTATCAATATTTTGTAAGTTATTTGTATGTAAGCCTGCAAAAATTTAAACTTCTGATAAAAAAAAAAAATACCGATTTATTGATGAACCTGCGCCTTTAGAAAGGAGTTTACAACGGGTCGGAGGCGGGAGGGGAGGGTACCTATGCTGCGTCAGTTTAAATTGCACACATTGTAACTAAGATAGAACAGAAGAGAAACTGAAATACGTACATTGTAATACAGGTCAGGTCAGATACACCCGTTGCAAACTTTTATCTTGATGAGTTTTTCTACTGGGATGCGTGTAGAATAGGGTGTGGAATTGGAGGAATGAAGCGACGCGAGAGCTAACAAATAAGAACAAAGGAAGGCAGAGGAAGTTGTACACTATAAAAGTTTCTTAAACTGTTAATTGGCTTAATTCGTATTACACTTCAGCCTTTTCTCTGAATTTTAGTTATGCCCAATATGTTTAAAAACAAAATACAGTAAAAGAGTGTGTAGTGTTAGCCTGTCCTCTGTCAATGTTCATAGTTTCAGTGAGAAAGTTTATAATTTCCATCGCTTTTGTGTCTGTCTTATTTTGTCCCGACCAGATGTAGCTTAAAACATTATGCAGAATAGGGTTTAAACAAATTTCCATACAATAAACTCGTGATGTACAACCATAGAGGAAAAAATAGCAATGATCTGCCAGATACTTCTTTTGACCAGATCAAATGAATAGTAGCTGAGATATATGTCCCGGAGATGAGAGATCTTCAAAATCTACATGCCGTGTGCAAAAGGTGATCATGATAAAGAATTTAGGCTGCATATAAAGACAAGACATTGAGCAGCTTTATTGACCCTTCTATCATTATTGATGATGCTGACACTTGTACCTCTTATCGCTCTGTTAGTTCTGGCCACTGCGGCTCCTGTTCCTGAGGTAGGTTCATTGTGTCACTGCCGTTGTAGCTTTTCATTCTGTTCCTTTTCAAAGTAATAACGTTATTAAATTAATTTCAATGTTAACCAAAAATATAAGAACGAACCCGCTCATCATCACCCGTTGCAAATGTCTTCGGCCATGGTTCAAGACAACCTGTCCCAACGCAGTGCCTTTATTATTGTCTATTTACTTAGAGAGATGTTACATGTTTGTTATTATAAATGACATATAATTTGTTTTTGAAAAGACTATCGTCAGTTTCTTTTGCATAATATCAAGATGGCAAAATTACGTTGCTAGTATCAGAGCAGGTTCTTGTGAGAAAAAGGTTATTTTAAAGTTGGTATTCAATTAACCACATGTCATACTCATAGACATGGACAGATATGTTTTGCAAGAACGGTGCGTATGCTGAGACAATGCACATGCGCATGGGTGAACATAACTGAAAACATCAACTTGATAACATTGAATAAATCGAGTAAATGTTGTGAACGGTGTGTATGCTGAATTAAGCAATGTACATGCGCATTACCAGAAATACCTAATATCAGTAAATAAATCAATCCTGGCAGAACAAATCAAGTTAATATTGTAATGTGTTATCCTGACAATTCAACCAAACTTGACTATGAACTGCCGCAATATATCCAAAAGGTTTTCTCTGTCATTGAAGCTTCTCATACTTTCCAAATATCAACGTTTCTGGACGATAGTCTTATTTATCGGAGCGGGTACCACAGTATGTTTTCAATCAATCTAACCATATGTTTTGTACTGTTTGCAGGGTAAGCATCACCTCTGTGACGTCAAATGACGCAACAAGGAATCCTCCCACAACATCAAAGAAA